>QVIK01000997.1:0-15017 GCA_003957845.1 Oidium heveae | reverse complement strand
GTCATCAGATTCAAAGCAATCCGCGTAATTAAATCCCTATATTGGCCAATCATCACGGCCAAGAAGGCCACCTTTTGATCCTCCGGCGTACATCGAAGTAAATCCCATCAGTATTAACATAATGCATCCATTCCTACAGAGCCCTGTAATAAATTCCGGGTCACTGGTGTAGCTTTTTTCATTTTTCATTAACAAACGTGCTGCCCCACTTCGGCGTCTTCGTAAATGTTATTTTAGATGAAAAAAAAATTTGACTTCTGACTCACTTCATTCAACACACCTTATCCCCCATCTAAAATATAAATCTAGGGAATTTGTTGATCATCAATGACAACAGGAAGATCGACATTGAGCTATCACTATTGGTCTAGATTTGTGGGTATATATCAGTTTATTTTATATTATTAGAGACACTATGAGTATGTTCACATTGCGCAGTCTTAACTGCGCGAGCTTAAATACTCAAGAGAATGAACGTGCATAATTTTGTGCACATAGTAAGGCCCAATTTAATTATCATCCCAATCCACCCGACGCTCAACCAACTCTTATAATATAGATTACTCGTACGCCGCCGCCGCCAAAATCCCATTTTTCAATTGCGCACTATTCCATCACTCTGCTTCTAACTTTCAACGTCGCCTCAATATCAACTTTATTTGCACTGCTCGCCAAAACACTGACCTGAGATCTTTGAAAAATCTACAAGTTGAGTTTGTATGTTAACACTTCCTCCTTTTCATATACTTTCTACCTTAAAGTCACCAAAACGAGCCATTACGTTAATAATAGTCTAGTCCGAAATCTGTCACTCATCAACATGTTTACCGCTCAAAAAACATGAATTCTAAAAAAAGGGGTTTATTGTGTGCATAAAATTATGCACTTTCATTTTCCGGGGTATTCAACCTCGTGCTAATTTGAAGCACCCTATAATTAATTACGTTTCTATGGTAACTGTCACATAAAAGCACAAACATTTTAAAAACATTCATTCCAAAATAACCACTCCTCCAACAGCACTTGGAAGAAGATGAAGAGTTAATTGAGTCTGTGATTTTTAGATATTAATAACCAGATTAGTAGTCAAGAATGCAATATAAATTGCAATTTATTCTTTTTTTTTTTTTTAATCTTGAAGAAGAAGATCAAGGGGCAACCGAGTAAATGAACGACGATCAAATAATTCAAATTACACAATAGCCAGCAGAAAATATGTTATATATATATTGGTAAAATAAAATAAGCTACTCTGAGCTCCAAGACTCTGACTATGATCTTTAAGATCAGACAAAAGAATATAAGTGATATGATATCTTCGAACCTCCTGTTCTCGATGATCCTCTACCTCGAGGCGTCCCCCTCCATTATATACACTCTTCACCTCATATCGTAATATACTAATCATCTATCCCAACACCCTCATGCATTCCGGTTCTTGATGCTCATTGCAGCTCTATCTTCACAAGACTGCCCTATCGCCTTGTTTTCCCTGACCATATATTTAGATCACCAATCGGGCTCTTCCTAAGTCATCTATCTCTTCATTACAGGCTTTCCCGATTTAAGCTGTGAGGCTCATTCCAACTATTTTTATCATGAAATGCTTACCACATAAACTACTGTTCCCGCTTAACTCCGGAAGCTCTCGCTAAATATAGCTAACTATTCTCAGCGATATTTGCCAAGACTAATGCATGTCATAACCTCATCCAATCAACTTACCCTTTTACTGTAGAGTAAGCACTAATTCTCACTTCGAACAACCATCTTCAATATTATTAATCAACACCAGCTAATGGACATAAAAGAAGTGGTTTGACGTAATAAATCATTAAACCTAGCTGAGCTGAAAAAAAAAAACAACCTCAAATCACTGAGGTTAGATGCGCTTCTAGCTCTCAATTTGCCCTAAATAGATGGATGTGACGGCTCATGTAATTTGATTTCCATAAAAAAATCTCCTCCCTCGGATAATTTTGTATTCGGTGAATTTAGCCTAAGTTGTGAAGTTTATTAATTAGTTTCCGAACCGAGTTAGGCCAGCCAAAATTACTAAGTCATGCGAGGATCTAAGCTTTAAGGAACTGAGGGTTGACCGTATTTCTGAAAAAAAAGATAGGTGAGCACTTGGTATTAACATAAATCCTTGATTCGCCAACCAAACTATTCTGTTTCTAAACCCTACATCGCCATCAATAATGAGCTTTTTCATATTAATTTAAAACAAAACTACATTTTCTTGTACCTTTTTTTTTATATTCAATATTACTCTAAATAAGTTTTCCTTGGAAATGAATAGCACTTTAGTGGATTATATGAGGCTACAATTTTACTCAAAGTCTGCATAGCTATGCGTACGTTGAATTTACTGTCAGGTTTTGAACCAAAGATACTAAGATGATTTGTATAGTTTATTATAAAACGAGTTAATTTTTGACCTACAGACTTAAGGTGCTGATATTTAACACTAGATACTTTATTTATCAATCATGTTGATATTCCCAGCCCTCAAATGAGTGTTTGTGAGGACATGAACTGGACTCGCCTCCCCATATCTCAGCCTTCATAATAAAATAACGATAATTCTGAAACACTCTCACGATATAAGTTCAAGGCAAATCTTGAAAACTTCAATACAGGCTTCAGCCCTGTAACAGTTACTCCTCTTTAATTTAAGTCCGACAAGGAATCATCCATGTTAATTTACTCACCAATCATAGTAGTAGCAGAAAAATTCCGAGTTTCGATCTTTTCCATCGCCGCTGTATCTTGCACGCTTTCATATGGTTCCCATGTAGGTACCTGATATCCCGAGTATTTTACAAGAGCTTTCTTTTCGACTTCCTCTACTATGGCCTGCGAGTCTCATGTCAAGAACTGCTTCAATGCCCCCATTCTTCTTCTACATTTTTATCGATATGTTTGGTGATAGATGATCTGTTTGAATCTGTGCCGGAAAGGGATCGCTTGGTAGAGGTCTAAGTAGCCACGCATAGAATACAATGTATATTCCTTTTGGTACATTTAAGCGATATGAATGACTACCTATTATTAAAGTTTTGTCCTATTTTGAGGGCACAAGAAGGTTACTTGGAATGTCTATATTATCACTATAGGGAAGATTTCGTACAATAAGCTGTCCCTCATTATACATCCTTTCTAGGTACCCTGGCATACGAAATAGTAGTATCCTGTATCTTCCATCTGATTCTTTGAAATGCCTAGAACCTTTTCGATTACTGTAGTTGTCTATGACAACCAAGGAGTATTCTCGCTAATCGATCTTAATAAAAGGTTGTCGGTTAATAAGCGATGTCATCCGATTCGGCTTAGGCCGAATTTCAATACAAGGGCCCTGGCTTTATAACACCCATAACATCCGTTACAGTGTACTTTCCATGGATCCAGTCAAATTTTTAACATGGACGTTCAGTTTTAATGTGACGCAAATTTAATCTTACTCTATCGTCCACTTTGTACTGAGGAGCTAGTGATCGATATTTGTTAACAGCCTCTTTTCATGCTTGATGCGTTGATGCTATTACCGCCTGGACTACTTGTTGTGCTTCTTTTAAATTTAAAACCATATTCTCTGCCTTTATTTTTGGACTTCATCCGGCATTTTGAGGTAGCTATTCATAAAATTTCTATTGGATCAACCTCAAATCCATACGTTAAGAAAAATGTACTTAAGCCTGCGGAGGAATTTTTTCTATTATTTGCAGCCAGTTCAGCTATTGGTAAAAGTTCCACCCAATCTTCTTGACTATAGGATATGAAGCATCTGATGTATCTTTCAATCTCTTGATTCTCTCGCTCAACTGCGCCATCGGTTTCAGGATGATAAACTATTGATAGAGATCTTTGAATTTTAAGAAGTTCACAAACCTGTTTCCAAAAAAAATATTAACTATACTTTTAGGAAAGCCATGGTATCGAAAGTGTTCGTCGACAAATCATATTGCTGACGCTTCTATAGTAAGGCCCCTGTCAAGCACTACCTCATATGACTTCGGTTTACAAAGTCAGTCTGTTATTACTTGAATTGTTGTACATCCGCTAGAATTTGGTAAATCTGTTATAAAATCAATAATGATTTTGCTTTGTCACATTTCAAAGAGGAAAGCAATGAGCATTAAACTAGTTGAAGGTAATTTTGGTGGTTTTCTTCGAGAAAGTTCGATTAGTTTCTACAAGGTTATCTTTAACCATATTGTTACAAGCTATTTCACCATAGCATGAATAATAGAAAGATTCCAAGATATTCCATAGTGTTGGTTCTGGAATCTTCTTTATTAGTGTTGCGGCATGCGCTAGAAAGCGTATGCTACAGGCGCTTATCGGCTTGCTAGCTGTTACAAGCCCCCTTTTTATCCTCCGAATGACAATTCCTTTGCATACTGTAGTCTTTAGTCTCTGAATTTATTTATTCGGCGTATGATTTAGGTACATTACGATTGCGTTTAGATCTCATTTGCGCCATTATATGCGGTTCAGCTTGACTGATGTACGTTCCAGTATCAATTTTAGTAGGACCATCAGAAAACTCAATAGTTTCATATTTTTCTTCAAATTTATCTAATGCCTTCGTATCTTTTATGTATTCAACTGGTTCCCAAGAAGGATCTTTCCACCCTGTCCATTTTACTAATGCTTGCCTGAATTTTCCTCGACCACGACGAACAGTTCTTGCTAGCAAGAGTCTATCTAATTCATATTCTGGTTCGTTTAGATCGTCTACTAGTGGTGGGTTTTGTGCGTCATCTCGCTCCTGGCTCGGGAACGGGTCGGTGCCTGCGCGTTTAACTAATTCAACGTGGAAACGATTGTGTATATTGCCGGGGACATCTAACTTAACTGTAAGTGGGTCTGGGACAGGAAGGAGTGTGATCAAGTTACTTTGGGAATAGCATGTAAATACTGGTAGGTGCTTGTAAATTTCTTGGATCGCACGTTTACTAGCGTTCGCCTGTAGGTGATATGCTGTTGTGAGACGTTGAGATATCCCTGTTAGTTGACAGAATGTCCTTCAGAAGTGACTTGTCCAGTCACTGCCTCTATTACTTGTGAGATATCGAGGAAATCCGAAATATTTATAATAACGATCAACAAATATTTCTGCACGTTTTTCTGACGTCATTAATTTGGTACCGAAAATGAATATGTCTTTCGATAGACGATCTGTAATGACCATGATATTAGTGCAACCTTCCGAGGGGGGTAGGTCTGTAATAAAATCAATTGTCAAATCACTTCCTATACGTTCCGGAATAAGAAGCGAGCGAAGAAATCCAGCTTTGGCTCCACGCCAGATAGAAGTTCGTCCACACACGTCGCAATTTCGAATGAATCTCCGTACTGAGTCTCTCAAATTAGGCCAAAGCCAGCGTCGAAGGATTATGCCAACCATAGTATCTTGCCCTGGATGGCCAGTAAGATAGCTATCGTGTATATTCTGCATAATTGCTGTGCGTAAAGGTTCGAATTCTGGTACTAAAATCCTATTTTCTCTACCTCGTAGAATATTATCCGCAGCTACACTGCACTCTACTGTATTAAGTGTAAGCTTGAGCGCCAAATCAGGTGGGAAACTTCGTTCTCTAGCCGTAACAGCATCTCGTGCTCTTCGCCACTCTTTGTCAGACATAACACCTCTTTTCCATAGTTCTTGTAGTTCGTCATTCTCAAATAGCTTGGTTTGTGCCGCCGGATCAACTGATGGACTCGAATCGTCACCACCGCTTAAAACAATGGCTGGATTTGTAGACACCGGTGGCAGGAGACGTATATTTCTGCCAGCCGTACGCTCATCACTGAGATCGCCAATCTTGTCCTGATCACGTCGAGATAGAGCATCTGGTCTTTCACAGGCAGTTTCAGGCCGCCATTTTAGCTCAAAATTAAATCTGTGAATTAAATCATTATATCTTACTTAGCGTTCGTTTAGTAGACGTTTAGTGGAAAAGTAACTCAAATTCTTGTGGTCAGTAAAGATTTTAAATGGTTTTGAAACTGACTGCAATTCAGCTTGCCATTCTCTGAGACAGGGTACAATAGCTAGCATCTCTTTATCGTGAATAGGATAATTGACTTCGGCGCTATCAAGTCGTCTTAAATAATATGCAATAGGTCTAATGCATCCATTTTGGTCGAGTTGAGATAGACATCTGCCAAGGGCAAACCCTGAACAGTCAGTTTCCATTATTGTATCCCGATCGGGGTCCCATTGAGCTAGTACTAGTTCGGATGCAAAGACTTTCTTTAAGCGAATAAACGCGTCATTTTCTTCCTTTTCCCACTTCCACTCGGTATTCTTCTTGGTCAAAGCAACCAAGGGCCCAACTATGTTCGAAAATCTATCAACGAAACATCGATAAAATTTGGCGAACCCCAGAAATGATCGAACACCCTTGACCGAAGTTGGAGGCTGCCACTCCTTAATTACTTGAACTTTTAAAGGATCAACCGTTATACTGTCTCCGGCTTTAATTATAAAACCCATGTATTTAACTTTTTGACTTAAAAATTCGCATTTGTCTAAATCTAGGTACAATCCAGCTTTCTCGAGCTTGCTCAATATACTACCGACGGTCTTCCAATGATCTTCCTTAGTGCCGCTTGTATAAGCTAAAATATCGTCCATATATGCTGTTGCATCCTGTCACGGCTAATTAGCCGACAGATCCCTGTAGCCTACGCTATATAGCGCAGGCTGCATTAATACCTCAATTATGAGGCAATCAGTTATTCCCCATTAGAAACCGCCAGAATATTCCGTATACTTCTATTAGCGAGTAGTGAGGAAAAGAATCTTCAACATACCTAATAGAACTTTCTAGCAACGCAGTATCTGTGTGTTATTCAACAGGAAAACCTTGAGTTATGGTATTCAATAGAAATTTCTAGAGATATCTCGGTATGGTCGAATGTCTGATAATGTGTATAAATACGTGTAGTTCTTGTAAAATAGATCTCCATAGTTTGAATATTAATTACCATCATTTGTAAGAATGCTCAATGCTTTATATACCTGATCTGTGACACATCCAAATCTAGATACTCACGTAACTGTTCGTTAATGTATCATTGAAAAGTCGCAGGAGCGTTGACTAATCTGAACGGGTTTATTAGCCACTCAAATAGTCCTAGACGGCATCGAAAAGCGGTCATCCATTCTTCACCATCTCTGATACGAATTCGGTGAAATGCGGACTTTACATCTAGTTTTGTAAACCATCGGGCTTTTGATAATTGACGTAGCGTCTCCTTAAAGAGAGGTAATGGGTATCGGTCAGGAACCGTGATGGCATTAAGACCTCTATAGTCTACACAGAGTCGGAGTCCACCATTTGGCTTACGAGCAAATAAAACAGGCGAGGCAACTGGTGGACTACTAGGTCTTATCCAACCTTTCTTCAGCAAATCTGTTAAAGTTTTTCGCAAAACGAGCAGCTCTTCTCTGGACATGTTATATAATGACCCCCAGGGAGGTGATAAGGCCTTCCCATTCTCTTTTCTTAAATCAATTGCGTGGTCAAGCGATCCTCTCAAAAGCGGCAACTCGTCGGGACCTTTATTACCTGAGAACAAGTGGGTATATTTCTTTATCTGTTCCGGTAGTTTTTTCCTTGCTTCGTTCACTGTCACCTGAGGCTTTGATCTTAACGTTTTGTTGATATCTTCTAATGAAACTTTACAAATCGGGACATGTTTGATGATTGATGCCATTACCGACACTGAAGTTACTTTTGGCTTCGCAATCCTTCGGAGTTTTTGACGCCAAATTTTCGCACTATAAATGAATTTTCCATTAGTACGCAATTCAAGCTTTTACTCTTTTGAGTGGATAATAGTATCTTCATCTTCTAACCACTTTTTTCCTAAAATCAACTCATGAGTACTATTCGGAACAACATACAGCCACAACTTTAGTGTCACGTGTCCGTCCAGATCGAGAGTGATATATGTGATGCTGTTAACCTCAAGCCTTTTCTCTGACATCTCAGCTGTTTGAAGTTGCCGTGGTGAGATTGGTATGCGCGGCAGCTGTAATTTACTAGTTATATCGGCATCGATGATACCTGAACACAAATATCCGTTATCGACCAGTGCTTGTAGCATTGTGACGTCATTTATTAAGGCATTTACGAGAAACGGAGGAGTATTCAATTCAATTCTATTTTTACAAGCTACCTTTTGCTCCTGGGCGCGACTTTTCCCAGGAGCATCTAGTTTTTCGAAAAAATTTGATTTTGACCTCTATCATCACTTTCGTCTTCATCAAATAACTCTATGTTTAGTGGTTCAATATGTGCAATATTTACAATCCTCCTTTTTGGTTTGGATTTATGGTTGGTAATATTCTACATATTTTTGTGGAACAGCTCTTTCTCTCGTATCTATAACAACGTCCTTCTTCTTTCAACTTTTTGATTTGGTCGGGTGACTTCCATTTCGCTCGAAGAGACATTCCGTTAGATCCCCGCAAGACTTTCGTTGAATTTACTCCCCCCATGAAAGTGTCGCCATTAGAGTCGATGTCGCCCACTAACCCTCTTTCTTTCCCAGAAACTGACCATTCCGTGCCTAAGTTACCGTTATCGTTGTTTTCTAAGGGCTTCTTCATTACTTTTTGGTCTCCTGTAAGCTCTCTGGTGCCCAAATACTGATAATTATTTGAGTCTCTTGGCAACTCGTCATGTTGTTGTGCAATTTGCCCAACAATTCGAAGCCATTCGTAATAATTATTTGAGGGCAAAAGATGGTTATTTGTAAGGGCAAGCTTAAGTGTATAGTTGAGTTTTCCCTTGAGCAAACTTATTTTAATATCTTCTGGCCACCCGTCTCCATGAGCTTCGGTTAACTTATTAGCCCATTGAGAGAAGAAAGTATTCCATCTCTGCTTGGCCCCCATTTTCATATCTGTCAATTCCGCTCGGGCGCGATCAACTTTATTCTGGTCCCAATTGCTACGATCAAGAAAAGCTATAAAATCCTCCGGGTTTTGTTTACCATCTAGGCCTCCGGATTCAAAAAAAGCTGCCGCGTTTTTTTGTGCCTTTCCTTCCAAAGTATTATAAATTGAAACAAAAACATAAGAATCTTGGTATTGGAAGGTATTCCAATCGTTCTTCAGGATAGCCAATAGTGACCTCCTCCATGCACCATATGTTGCTCGATCTTCTTTATAATTTGGGAATTTTTGTGGTTTCAACTTATAATTTTTTTTTCTCAGGATCCTAATAGCGACTTTTGAACAGAAGTAAAGCATTTTTCAATTCTCTTGAAGCAACATCTTTTATTACGTTCACTTGTGGACTTTCTTTTTTTCAATGGGTATCAACTGCACTGCGAAATCTACATTCCTTGAGTAAGTGGTTGGATCTTCCGCACCTCAAGCACAGGCCGGATTGCCGACGCCGTTCCCTCTCCTCTGACGATGCTCACGGAGCAATCTCTCGATTATCACTCTACTGTTTATTTTTTCCACCGCTGCAACTTGATTGAATAGTTTTCGGTTTAGCGTTTTGTTTATTTGGAATTGATATGCCAAGACTCGTAGAATCTCATACACGCATTTCCTGTAACTTTGCATCAATTGTTAGACATGCTTCTCGGAGTGTGTCATAAGTAGAGTCGGGAATTAGATAAGACACGAACCGAGATTGCATCTCTTTATTTAGTGCCTATTCTAGGGCATTTATTTGAATATCTATGTACTAGTCGTCTCCACCAGCCTGGGCAAGAATCTCCTCGAATCTTGTTATAAAATTCGAGAATGACTCGTTTAATTCATACTTTGTTACTCCTAGCAGTGTCAAAGCATTCTTACGCTCGTTTGGGTCTTCAAACGTGCCCTCTGCACGATCTAAAAATGCCTCTGGGGTACAATCTGTTCTGAGCTTAATCCACATGTTGTACCATTGTTGTATACTTATTTGGACGATAATTTAAAAGTGCATGTAGAGATACCTAAAGTTTTCTTCGCTATCCTCAATCGCTCTTCCGTCTATTCGCAATTTCGTTTGAGCCTCCGTGCGCCATGAGATTCCAACTTCAATCTCCATTTAACTGTTTCAAATCTCCTGTGCGATGACGAGTCTTGTCATCAGAAATTGTCAATTTGAAGTCAATATCCATATCATCTGCAGGTATTTCCTGAAAGTCAACAATTTTATGTGTCAAGCAATTTTCCAATTTTTTCAGCCTGGGAGAGGAGTTCTTTTTCTTGATTTTCCATTTATAAGTTTATCAAGCCCAGGGGTTTCATCATCTCTTCCATTTTTGATGACAAGTTTTGATGGCAGCATTTTTGCCCACTAAAATTGAGAGAAAGATATGAAAGCTCGGATATAGGCGACCACTTTTTGATTCATTCTTTCAGTAGAGCCATCCATCTCTGGGTGAAATGCAGTGGATAGCCTTTGTTCTATTCCTGCCTCATTACATAATGTGTCCAAGAATCCCTAACCTAATTGGAACCTGTGTCAGAAATTAACGCTGTTAAAAAATCGTGTAAGCGATAGTTGCAGTTAAGAAAACGTTCAGCACAGATTTCTGCACTCATAGAGCTCACGGCTTCCAGTGTAACTGACTTTAGGAGACGATCTGTATTTATCAATAGGTAAAAAGGATCTTTGTCACTTTTTGCAAGAACTGTTATGAAATCCATGAAGAGCTCACTTTGGAACCTATCAGGAATTGGTAGGGTTAATAACAATCCCTGTGACATGGCTCTCCAATTATCAGACCAACCACACATATCGCAATTTCTGCAAAATGAACGCACCATTTCACTAATTTTATGCCAATAAAATCTTCTTGACACTATTTCCAATGTACTATTGCGGTCAGAGTGGCCTGTCACATGAGAGTAGTGGCTATTTTGAATTAAAGCAGTTCTAAGCGGCTCCCAATCGGGGATCTACAGCCATCTTCTAAAACAAAGTGCTCAACTATTGTCGATAGTGCATTCTGAGAGAGATATTTTGAGCCCTATTTCGGCGGGGAAAGATATCTTGACTTGTCACATTGACGAGTAGTATTTGTGAAATTCTGTGTCATTTTCGACTCCTTTATTCTACAAACTTTGCATTTCTTCAACTTCGAAAAGAGATGCCCCTTTCAGAATTTTATTTAATATATTTGGATCTAAGCTTAATATTATATGTTTATTAGCATAGGCCCATAATTTGTTTTTTATCAATTTAAATTCTCTCTTTTTTAATCTTGGGTCCTCAGGTAGTTTAGGAATGTCTTGCTGACGTCGAGATAACGCATCCAGGCGCTGTCCTTTCTTGGCCGCTCTATAATCAAGACGGAAATTAAACTGCGATATGAGTTGTGACTATCTCAAATAGCTTTCTGTGAGTTTACGCGTCGTCATGAAGTATTTGAGATTATTATCATCAGTTAAAATGGTGGTGGGTTTCTGAAGACATATCATTTCATCTCTCCATTATGTCAGGCACTTTATGATAGCTAATAATTCCTTATCATGAATATTATAGTTGCATTCTACTGGAGTGAGTTCTTTAGAGAAATACACAATTGAGTACAGGCTATCGTCCAGGTCGTATGGTGATAAGCAATCACTTTTTACCCGTCCGGAAGCATCTGTCTCCGGAATTTTTTGCCAATCTTCAGATCACATTCCTAGTATTGGGGCAGTTATAGATAGCTTTTTGAGTTTTTTAAAAAGAAGATTAGTGATCAGAGTTCCTAAATATTGGAGTACACTTTTTGGTCAGTGCGTGTCAAGGACTTGAAATTGAAGCGAAATCTTTAAAAAAGCCTTGATGAAGATTAGCTAGCCTAAGAGGCTTCGGATTTCCTTAATAGATTTTGGTTATTCTCAGGTAGTTATGACTTCAATCTTTCCTGGGTCCATTTTTACACCTTCATCAACGTTGGTATGCGACACATATGATTTCTAGCTGTTAAGAGGTCAGATACTCACTATATGCGGGTAGACGGATAGACGGCAACAGACACATTACCCCTTACATTCCGGATATCACAAAGGACTTTATAGAAAGTGATTTCTAAGCTGATGTATTATATATTTAGTATTTAATATCGTATTTGATATATTATATGTTTGTTATGTTGGAGTCTTTAAGGAGTTCTGGATTATGATACCCCATGGCTGATAACCAAAGAGAGTAGATAAATACTCTGTACTTAGTACCTTAGATCGTTAGCTTTACTAAACCATTATATTCCAAATTCTTGCTTGTTGTGCTCAAACTTCCATTGCCACTCATAACAGTAAAGCTCTTTTTTTCCAACACCCGAGAATTTGTGCCTACCTACTCATACAAAATGCCCCCAAAAAATATCTCAGATAGTATTGATCCAAAGAACATCATTCAAAGACGCACCCGCTCACTTTCTCCCGTCAAAAGACAAATCTTAATATCGCCAAATTCTGAATCATATGAAAATTCACCTACATCCACTCCGTCACCAAAAAGCCCCCCATATCTAACTCAATTAACATCGACTACTTCCGACCTCAACCCAGTACTCTTACAGTCCCGTCCCGATAACGATATAACAAATGCGACATTAAAAATAAAAAATAACTTATCCTCTTCCATCAAGAATCCAATCGATAAGGAAATCAAATTACTGCCCAAAACAAAACAGGTTGAAAGACCTTTATTCACTGGATTACCAGTACATCTATCACCTCAGCAACCTAGGAAAGAACCAGACTTAACAAAAATAATAAATGACGCAATTACCAAAGCTTTGAGTAAATTGACAGTAGTTAATAGCCCCACACCTCCACCCCAGCTCAAAGCCGCTTCAAATCCTGGTCCAAATGTTATACCACAAGCTGATTTCAACCAATCAATAAATTTGCATCAATACGACAACATAGCGATCTCTTCTATAGATAAATACAATGGTCAAACAGATATACTTGAATATCTCGAGGACTTAGAGACGAGATTCACCCTACTTCCCCAGTTATATACAACAGATAGACTCAAGGTTATCACAGCACTTGAAAACTTGGCAGGCCCAAAAGATAATTAAGTTGATTCACCAAAACAATGGGCTCGCGTAGAGTTGCGTTTCGATGAGCAACTTAAGGATAACTGGCCAGCATCCTGAGAAAGAATTCGTCAAAGATACCAGAACGTTGAAATAAGAGAAAGACTTGTCGAAGAACGACAAAATTTAAAACAATCTGTTAACACTGTGCAAGAATACAAACAAAGATTCGAGCAGCTCTGTTATCAAACCGAGCTACCAAAAACTGTTTGGGGTGATGAGTTCTACAAAGGACTCTCGCCACCCATTAAAGACAAACTTGCGGCCTTGGCACATCTAGATAGACGCGACTATAACAACATGGCGTTGCACGCCATCAAATTTGACGAATCATACCACGCAAGACAACGCGAAAAAGCGGCTGAGAAATTAGTTCGTGACTACTACAAAACTTCGTCTGCTAAAGATGACTCTCATCACCTCCACAACACTCCACACTATGCTAAGTCTACCGCAATCAGCACATCTCTACCACCCACGTCAAACATTGATTCAAATGGCAAATTAACTCAGTCTGCTAAAGAATACAGAATTGCAAATAACCTCTGCCTCTTTGATGGTGGTAATCATCCCACACATCTCTGTAACAAACTGATTGAAAAATGTAAACGAGAAGGCAAGCCACTACCAATAGACCCCAAAATACGTCAAACCCAGGTACGATCCCACAACCTTAATGAAGCTCTTTTAAAATCCACACTCACTATTGCCAGTCTCAACAGTAATAAGGTGATTGAGGTTGAAGGGATGCTCGAGGGATGTGGTAAGGTATTATTTTTAGTTGATGGAGCAGCCCATGTCAATGCCANTCACTATTGCCAGTCTCAACAGTAATAAGGTGATTGAGGTTGAAGGGATGCTCGAGAGATGTGGTAAGGTATTATTTTTAGTTGATGGAGCAGCCCATGTCAATGCCATTGTACCTAATTTAATGGCACTATTGCCAAACAAAACAAAAACTCATCTCAATAAATGTATTTCTAATTTTGACGGTACTATTGCAGTTGATGCAAATAATGCATATGAATCTTCTTTATACACTCATATTCCCGGCCTTAGTAAAGGTACTGTCAATTTTGTAGAAGCACCTATAAAAACACATGATGCAATTTTGGGTATCCCTTGGCTTGAGAAAGTAAACCCAGATATTGACTGGAAAACAAAAACTATTCGACAAAGACCCTTCTCACAATTTGAATTCACTAATGAAGAACTCAATGACTCAAAAGATCAAAAAAACTCAGATCTACAGATAGATGCTATTTCCACAGACGCACAAGCAGAAGACACCAATATCACTATACCTGAAAACTTACAATTCATGAAAGATGTATTTTCTAAAACAGATGCCGACAAATTGCCTCCTCATAGAGAAAACATTGATATGACTATTGACATCCCTAGTGGAAAACTACCACGAATTATACCAATGAAAAGGCTGTCTGAAAAAGAAAAAATTGAAGCAAAAAAACAAACTGACGAACTTTTGCAAAAAGGATGGATACGTAGGTGTAAAGCACAAGCCCCTGCCAATATTCTATTTGTTGAAAAGCCTCATTCCAAAGACTTAAGAATGTGTATGGACTTTCGAAATTTGAATTCAATCACCANTCCTCTTCATATTACCCCTTGGTGTATATTTATAGTTACGCTAGGTCGCTACGGAATATTCTAGCGAGCTCTAGTATACGAGGAAATAACCGAGAGCCACGTGATAAAGGAATTAGCTCAGCCTGCGCTGTAAAGCGTAGGCTACAGGGATTTATCGGCTAACTAGCCGTAACAAGCCCCCTTCTAAATGTCAAGTTTTATTCGTTTTAGCTTCTATTATTTTTTATTTTTTATTTTTTATTTTTTATTTTTTTTCTTTTTCAATTTCATTTTCAATAATGACCTCATCTTTATCATTTTGTTTCCTTCTTGCTCTTCTGGCTCGAACTATACCTGGT
>QVIK01000996.1:0-11638 GCA_003957845.1 Oidium heveae | reverse complement strand
GGGACAATTCCTTATGTGATGGTTTGAAGAGTAGCATCCAGTACAGGCCCTTTTATGAAGCTTTGTAAGCTCAGTCATAAAGGAATCCCATGCTACTTCATTATCAAAGTCCCACTTACAATGAGAAAGTATATTTTTGCAAACATGCAATCGACGAAGGATGGATTTGTCTTTTCCTGTAGGAATAACGAATCCATGGCGTTGATTGGAGCCAGTTTACATTCCGTTATAATTACGCAGACTAGTGTGGAGGTTGATATTTCACTTAGTTCTCCAGTGCCCGATAGTAAACTTCTTTTCTTCGGCCAAGAAAGCAAAAGCTACTCAAAAAGACTTCTGATTTCTGTCTATGTCTACCATGCAAAAAAGAAGCATCCCGAGTCGGTTAGTCTTATACGTGCAGTCTATAACCATCACCTCTGGGTTTTCTTCAGCCCAACGAAGAGATAGCTTAGAGGCTAGCAGCAAACACTTTAGTTTTCCCTTACCATGTAACTCATATTCATATATCCAATCGGATTATGCCATACTCTCCACTGGGAATAGTATCGGTGTCCGCCCTAATAGTTCCAAACGTTTATTTTTTTACTTGATGTTATTTATGTCTTGGGCTATTGGATGTCTATCTGTTGTAGAATTAGGAAAAGTCAACACATTTAGAGGCTTCGTAAAGCTTGCATCAAGTGCTGCTATTTGTGAAATTTATACTTCTCTTAATTTTCGGTGCTGTGAAAAGCTATAAATATCGGATGTTGGTCAATAATTATAAGTTGCTTGGCATCTATCAGCTTGGTGTCTCAAGTCCCATCCTCCTCCATCTTCAATTTGAGCTCGGCTGCATTAAAAGCAAACTTACATCTGGATTTACATGAAGTTTTACTTCGTTTCCTATTATCTGTTAATTGTTGTATCTTTGTGTTTTTTTTTTTTTTGCTCCATAGACACAAGCGATATTTATCAATCGTCGTAATCTATCTTTACAGGGACGTGTGTTGGTTACAGAGAGCGCAAAGCCAATATCATAAGCACGCTTTTGAGCTGACTTTAGAAGAGAATCAAGTGATTCAAAGTGATCTTGTGAGAGAAGCTGCATGTTACCAACTTCGTTTTGAATATTTTGATATATATCTTCAATATTAAAATTCTGCTACGCATTAGGAGAAACCTTTCGTATCTAGGGCAACAACATAATTCTAAGGGAGTATGTGAGTGTATGACGTAGTAAGATTGAGAATTAATGAAATATCACATGGGATGGGAACTGTAAAGTTACCCACTCTCAAATATGTCAGGCTCCACCAATCACAATTAAGTTCAGGGGGGTTTAGTAAAAGTATTGAAAAAGTGTAGTACAAATACCGATTCCCTATCTTAATTATAATATAATTAGTAATTAAATATGGAGGATATCAGTAATTCCTATATATTAATTACATATCACTTGCATACTTACTATGTACTATTCTCTGCTAATGCTGCTCAGTATTCGTTAAACTAATGCCATTCAATGCGTCGAAATTACCCTATTAGCGTCAATTAATACGTGTCTAGACCTAGTGTTATCCTGCTCTAAGCATAAATCAAGATGATAGTATGTTTTCTTAGATTACGTTTAAAATTATGTTTTCAGTATATACCTCTGCTTTTCTCATCCTACTCGAATTTTATATTTATTAGCCTCTGGATAATTTAATGGATGCATGGGATGGAAATATGCTTTAAACTGCCCGATACGATGCCTGCAGGGCCTAAATGAGCGTGGAGGAGAAGAATTCCAACAAATAAATTGCTATTGCAAACAAAGTCTTTTGATTAGAAACCTTGCTTAGCTGGGAAGTTTTCATAACACCATATATTAGTTTAAATTAACTCATTTTAAAGAGTCTTTAGCCTCAACGTTATAAATGTTATAACTGTCAGCTTATAGAGTAGCTTTCACTTTGTCATTCTGGATATTGCAACAGTCCACTAGGTTAAAATGCGACTACAATTAGCTACTCAGTACTTCTTGTCATCGGCATTTCTCTATAGTCTGATTTACACATTTTATATACCATCTCCAATTGACCATCTGTCATCGAGCAAGAATGTTGCAGCTAGTGCCGCTGTCCTTGACGGTGGTGATAGTGCTATGAATCAAGCTATGATTGATAATAGCGGCTCAACTATAAGTAAACGAGACAATGTTAGGATACCATTTTTGAATCGTGGTGCTACCTGCGGTCATACATTTTATTCCAGAGAAATGATCAAAAAAGTAGCAGAAGAAGCATGCACCAAACTTCGTAATATTCAAAGAAGTAGGCATTATGAACTTCGCCAAAAGATGATGTCGTGTGCGCCGAACTTACCTTACTGCCACTACAATTTTCCTCATCTCTATAAGGGGCCCCAGGAGTTCTTTCAATCCAAAGTTGCATTGTATGTATGGCCAATCGTGACGAACCGATTTAGAAAATTTATAGGTAAGAAGACCCTTGTAGTCTCCCGTTGTTCTTTAACTGAATCTCACTTTTTTGAACTATTTTAAATTCTAGCACGATGATGATATGCTAACAAGTCGGAATTTGTGCTATGGATAGGATCTAAGGGTAGTGATCGAATTGTCCTCGATGTCCAGGGCAGTTGCTTGGTTCATGGCCTTGTACATAAAAACTTCTGGGGTAAATTGACTAAATGTAAGACTCATTTAATTTAATAAGCATCAGGTAATTTTCACCCAATTCAACCCAAGAGAAGGGAAATATGCTAACTGCACAGGAAGTGACGATGACACATAGGCTATAAAAAAAATAAAGAATTAAAAACCACACGCTATTCCCACAACACATGGCACAGGTAAATCCTTTGCCTTAACCGGAGCTAGAGCGGGCAGGCATAACTTTGCTCAACTCTCACACAATTCTAGCCAAGTTTGGACTCGCTTATAGAATTTTTTTTCATTAGGAGCTGATCACCAACCAGATCTCGGATAATTATCTATAGGCGGGGAAGCTCCACTCATAGGACCTGGCTGGGCCAGTTTTGCGTAGATTTTGTTTACATTACTGATATGTATTGTTGGAAAAGTAATCATCATACTAAATGGGTTTGGCCAAGTGGAATTGAAGAATTTATAAGTCGATTTTTAATATAAGGATAGGCAAGATAAATACTTCTACCTCTCTAGTTTATTTGTGCATATTTTCTTACACTAAGAGGCGCGGATCGTGGATCACGGTACGTGTGGATTTAGTATTAGAGGAGGTTATTTTGACTATAGGATATGGCACAGCTTGATCTATACTTATTTATAGTTACTTCTTAGCTTGGCCATGGTCAGCTGAATGTTAATTACCAAGTGAAGGCAGACGGAAATATTAATTTTAAGATTCTCTATGAGAGATGATCCAATACTTTGACGATTTTATACCACTTTTTTGTATCAAAAAAAAAAAAAAAGTAAAAGAATTATCTCTAGATAATGGCATAAATTTCTTATTGAGAAGTGTATAGCAAGACGATTTAAATCAAATATAATTTAAGTGCTAGAGCTACTCACTGTGAAGCAGGAATGGAGCTCTTCAGAGGCATAGTTCGTGGCTTAGAATTCGATTAGAGCACGAAATTCTTTCAAGCTATTTATACTTCCATATCATTGAGTAATGTTAGAAACGTTTGTCATCTGAGACATCTTGGCCTAGAAAATCATGAAAATATTAAACGGCATAAAAGATGACAAACTGGAGATCTTTGAGCGTGGAACTAATATGTATAGGAATAGAGATTAAACATTCAGCTTATATAAAGCTTACCATTATATATATATATATTTCTGGGCACGTAACGATCTCCTCGACTCAATGACTAAAAATAGGGTTAAGAATCTTGAATTTGATCGTAAAAATAATCGATTTATTTTGGAATGTGGTAGAAGCCCTTTTTAAAAGTTCAGAATTTCTTCTTAGTCATTTCTTCAGAGTAATATTTATGATATTACTATTGCTTCGTAATTACAACTTTTTTTTTAGCATGATGGATAAGACGTTCAAATTGACGGCCTAAACGAAGTAACTCAGAATCTGTCCCATACTGACCGATTAATTGCATGCCAGTAGCGAAAAGATGATCATCAGACAGTTTCACAGGGATGCTCAAGGAAGGCAGTCCAGCAAGACTGGGGGGAACTGTAAAGACATCATTCATGTATGTATCAACGGATCTCGCTGAACAGACTTCTGAGAGTGGTGGAGGGTACGTAGGAGCCGTGGGGCAGAGGATAAAATCAACATTCTCGGGGCCTAACCTACTTGGAACAGGTATATCTTCATTAAGTTGCGAAATATCAAACTGCTCTGAATCTCTTAATGGATTTTGTAACTTAAAGACCCTATCAAAGTCTCGCTGAATAAGACGTCGTACTTTTTGCGCTTGAATAAAATAATTATTGATTTTTTTAGAGGAAAGCGTATATGATCCAAGTAATATCCGACGGCGAACTTCCAGTCCTAATTTATTACCACGTGTTGTTGAATATAGAACACTCTCAGATTCTCTACTACCTTTACAGGACACTCCATAGCGAACACCATCATACTTAGCGAGATTTGAGGCTGCTTCTGCAGGTGCGAGTATGTAGTACGCTGGAAGTGCATACTTTGTCATTGGTAAGGATATAGGTACAATTTTTACACCAACAGCCCGAAAAAGTTTCAATGTTAGTCTCCATACACGAAGAATTTCGGGATCAAGTTCTGTAATATTATATTCTAATGGGAAACCTATAGTTACTTGCTTGAGCCAGCTAGGAAATGGCATGGATTCCTGTTCATCTTTAAACTCCGAGACAGTGTTCACTACACTATAGCGCGAGAAAAGTTCTTCTCGTTTTTTAACAGATAATGAAGTCGGATCTTGAGGATCATAACCAATGGCATGTCTGAACACATCCTCTGAATCACCAACAGAGCGTGTTAGAAATCCGACAGTATCCAAAGAGTTAGCATATGGTATAACACCCCAACGCGAGATTAGACCATAAGATGGTTTAAAGCCGACAATACCTGTATAGGCAGCAGGTAATCTTACCGAGCCACCAGTGTCGGTTCCAATACCAAACTCACAATAATTATCAGCAACCGCGACAGCGCTACCCCCCGAGCTTCCTCCCGGGGAATAGTCTCGAAGTACTGAAGATTTTCTTCTCACAGGGCCCCATGGAGAATAAGTCGAATTGGAACCCATCCCGAATTCATCCATCTTCGACTTGCCAAGAAACTTAAATTCATTATTAACATGTAATTTAGTCAAAACTTCTGCCTCGAATGGACTTAGGTAATTAGTCAAAATTCCTGAGGCGCAGGTTGTTACAATGCCACTAGATGTTGCAATATTATCTTTTATGGCTAAAGTTTTAGATCTTTTTAGTTTGGATTGAAATTTTGGCTGACCTAAATGTAATTAAAGGCCATTTCAAAATTTCTAATTTGTAAATCCTTACAATTATTTAAGCTATGAAATTTGGTGATGAAAACATCATTCTCTGTACATGACGCTGGAGTAGAATAATGCCTAAATCGGACATTCGTATTTCTCATACGCGATGTCATTTTAATGGGAGATAGAGTTATAGTTGAGTTTACAATATCAAAAAAGTTGCAAAAATACCTAGGCAAGTTTAATATTTTCCTACTTGGAATGTTTACCAAATGCCACTCACCCTGTACTATTCGTATTAAATATAGATTATATAAAATTTACACTCATACACCTATATACTTTATCATGGTACTTATCTCATCAAAGATCGTATTGCCTTCGTAAATTTCAACTCTCGTTATCTTGGTAACGGTTATGTGGCGCCTCTGGTATGTAGGCGTAAGGTCTGTTATGATGTCTCGGACGCTTAAAAATCCTGTCTCGGAAACGAAAAGATCGTCAAGCAAGTATATTATTGATGGTAGATTATTTTTTTCTAGCAAGCTAATCAGCCGAGGCTCTTTGTTAAACTGAAGTCATTGAGAATGAATTTTATGCGTTGCAGTACTCAACAAAAGAAATAACAGAATCTGAGGATATTATAAATGAAGCAATTAGCGAAGTATCTGACAGTGCCATATCTCAATCTCAATCACTTACTCCTTTATAATGTATAACCTAAACTACTTTGATGTGTACTATAGAGAACGAAAAAATTCTAACATCTTTTGCAGCTCAGCAGCTCTCATGAGCAGCATGAAAGATTTTCTTAATATGACTAATTAGTATTTCCATGACTTAGAAAATAAATACCTGAGAGTAGGTTCAGACTTCTTAGCACAACTAGTAGACTGAGCTTCTTGTACAATGTGAGGTCAGCGTATTTAAATTGCTCAGACTAATCAAAAAGTCACTCATATTAAAAAAAACGCTTGATAGGCCAACTAGCCGTTGTCAATGATTTAAATCATGACACAATTTCTTTCAAGAAACAGACGTTCATAGCATCAGCGCCTCAAGAGTAAAATAAGAATCAAAGACCGATGATGATCCAACTAAGTCTAGATTACGGGGCACGAAATACGGAGCATATGATCTTAAATATAAAGTAAAATAATTGGTCCCAACAGTTCTCTAGTCTAAGGTCTTTCGATCGTTCCCTTGGCTTCGCAATCCTAGCCTCAATTCCAGCTTTGGCAGACACGTTTTTACTAGCGAAAACAGCTATTGAAGAAAATTTCGGGAATGTCGAAGTAGAAAGTCATTAAAAATGGACTAAGTTTGTAATTAGTTCGGTACCAAAAAGAATACAGCACATTGACGGGCTTCGAGATCCTTTAGATAAGTCGTCTGCAAGAAGAATTTGCCACAGTTCGTGAAGTAATTCCTATCAAGTAAGTAAATTGGACAAGACGTTCAAACAATGATAAACCCATTGGTTGTGTCTGGGTTTACGTCCCTGAATGTAAAGCTGGGAAATATTTATCAAATATTCATTTTTTGGGGGAGGCATTCTCCGGTCAAAGAATTCGTAAACCTAATCAATTTTGCATCTGATATACATGTCACGGCTTTTATCCCTCTAGGTTATGTACCTGGTTGAACAAGTGCTATATTTGCGGTACTGATGAACATACTGGTTTCTATACAAAACTTACAAGATACTTAAACTATAAAGATCAGAAGGGAGTCACCAACAGCTTCTGTCCAGCTCGGCCGTAACGTAAGACCGGGATCTTGTCTTATCTATCCGCAACAACCACATCTGCCTGTTTGAATTATATAGTTAAACTAAATTCGTCCGGTTGCCCATTTCAGATATCAAATATCCTTTCAGCCTCATCGGCTTACTCCAATACTTGAACACATGAACAAATCTTGAGGACTTCAAAAGAATTCTGCTCTAATAGCATGTGCTACTGTCCTACAAGCGATTTCTTGGTAAAAAAACAAGGCCAAAGACAAAAGACATGCCCTAAGCATTCCAAGAAATTTGCTCGATCTTCATTGGATCAATGGGATAGTTTCATATATGAAATTAGGTCCAAGAGTTAGTCTATATTTCTCTACATTCATATATTTCTCTCTCAGAAGTGATATAACATAAGTCTACAGCGACAAACTAAATTCCTGAATATGAATTACGAGTTTGATCTTGGCTAGTTACCTATCAATCTTGGGCAACCAACTGGGACTAGTGATAGTAACGATTGAGACTTCGGCCCATTGAATCAAGCTTTTGGCCCACTTGTGTCATTTTTCAAATAGGAGCGAGAGTGAGACTGACTTTGAGACTGAGATTGAAGATGATGAGCTTAACGATAACAGTACATCGTCTGATGATTCAGATGGTGCTGCATCGCTGATGTCTTCTTATCTTGATATTCTTTCGGAGTAGAAAGTAGTTAGGAATAGAAGGCTTCTCAAGGTATTTAAGGCAAACGACACTTAAAACTTACTTCAACATGTTTAGCCTTCACTACAACATGAACCCTTTCATACCCAGTCAAAATGGACCACATAGCTCTGCTGAGCCTATACATTTAAATCAGAGTGTACTAATGAGATGTATAGGTAATGTCGTGCGCAAAATTATTTTCGTTTATGGGCTTTTCTTTTAACATGCTGGCATGCTCTAGAACTATGGTAGCTCTAGGTGCGCTTGGCAACTGTTGGCAAGATTCCTGTCCACAAGACGGAAATGATTATTGAGTCACATTGCTGATATGTCAAGCACGACTTTCGTCATCGATTCAATCGTCCTAGGATTGATTTGGTATGTTGGGCTTTTGTTTCGCACTTAGTGCCACAAGCGCTGGATCGAACGATGGTATATCTCAGTAAAAACCATAGGAAGACTAAAGCTTCTCGGGGGAAAGGCTTTAAGTTTCAGAGGAAACGTATGCGAAGTTGTAGGATCCAGCTTTATAGCTCGCTAAAATATCAGACTGATCCAATTAAATGGACTTGCGCATGCATTTATTTTTATTGAGCCGTTTTCTACTCTGTAAGTATATCCTATACTGCTTTGAGTATCTTCCAGTTTCCCCAAGATTCTTCTTGGAAGTCCGTCGCCGAAAACCTTGCGCATTCTGGGCAGGGAGTCGGCTCACTCTTCGCCTTGAATATAGAGTACAAGACGGTAATATTCTTTCTGGAAGTAGTGCTCAAATATCCTACGATGAACCTAAATCGAAAGCGACTTTGGACCTGATACTGTCTCTCTCGAAGCTTCGCTTGTCGAAACGAAAGATGAGGATGAAAAGGAGTTTGTGGAAAGTGACGAGGGAACCTCCCGAATTGACACCACGGATGGTCTATTGATAATCTATCGGAGGAGCTAAAGTTGATCCATGAAACTAAATTTCTTGAGGCTTACTTTCAAAGTAGACATAGCCTTTCTAACGGTCGCATTTTTCTCGAAGAAATTGAGCAGCGAAAGAGACAGCGAAACATGCCGAATACATGGGCTCGGTATAAATATTCTGCTTCAAATTTTTCTTAATATTTGGGATATGAATTTACTTCAGCTTCAATATAGATTTATTTCAAGTTTTGTACGTAAAAAAATCAAAGGAGAAAAATTTCTGACAAGCAATTGATATTTAACGCCGTTCAATAGCCAATGTGCTTTTTTAATAACTGATTTGCTTAGATATTCCGTCTATTTCGTTTTATTTGTCCTGAGTCCAATCTATT
The DNA here is from genome assembly GCA_003957845.1 of Oidium heveae. Classification (NCBI taxonomy): domain Eukaryota; kingdom Fungi; phylum Ascomycota; class Leotiomycetes; order Helotiales; family Erysiphaceae; genus Oidium; species Oidium heveae. The sequence continues at coordinate 2,482 of QVIK01000996.1, read as the reverse complement.
CATCAAAAGGGTAGTTTGTTTAAATACTTTAAGATTAATACAGAAATTATTTTTTGATAAATGCACTGACTCATGGAATGTGTACTAGTATTGGGACTCCAAGTTTGTAAGAAACCTCAACTTTTGAGGCAAAATGCAAAAGTTTTGGATAAGTTAAGTTGTGGTAATTAAAATAAGTTTCCAAAGTCCAATATAATATGCCTCTATTACCTATTGAATGGGTTTCAATAGATTTCTAACTTAGAAATAATCTGTAAGATACAGTTTAGGGATTCTTTGTTCTGAAAAATACCAATAGAATCGATGTGAGATTGTGCTAGAGATTACTTTTAGTGAATTTTAATACCCTATGGCCACGGTAGAAATTGTAGGTGGAGCCGCTAGTAGGGGTCTCAACGCGATGATCTTAACCTAATAAAGAATGATCTGCTATCAAATAGAGTTTATCCCCCGTATTTATGAAATTCCTTGGCAAAAAATGTATGGTGAATACATCCGACAGAGAAATTGTAGGTGGAGCCGCTAGTAGGGGTCTCAACGCGATGATCTTAACCTAATAAAGAATGATCTGCTATCAAATAGAGTTTATCCCCCGTATTTATGAAATTCCTTGGCAAAAAATGTATGGTGAATACATCCGACAGAGAAATTGTAGGTGGGTCAATTCTTCTAGCTTAAGCTTAATTCATACATGATCTACAGCATAAAATTTTATGCAATCGTACTATCAAAATTTGCAACTTGAAAAGAGGGTAAAAGATTTGCAGATAGGAACAACAAAAGCAGAGAAAAACCTTAGTCCTCAGTACTTCGTCAGACCCCCATCAGCATCTATAACTGCCTTACATCTGGCTGGCATAGTCTCAATGAGTTTGAAAAAGTACTCAGAGGGCACAGAATCCCACGCTTCCTTCACAACCAGTCGAAGTGTATTTCCAGATCGTTTTTTTCCTCTACCCAGACTTGGATACTTGAACTGAATATAGTCTTTCATGCTACCCCAAACAGCCCCTATCGGATTAAGGTCTGGGGAGTTGGGAGGCCAAGGAATAGGAGTAATGACTCTCTCCCCCATCTCTTCCATCGTCTTGTCTGCTGTGTGTGGAGGAGCGTTGTCCTGCATCACGGAGAGCCAGGGCCGCATAGAGACCCTCCTATCAATAAGAGGTACTATTTTCTGACAATACTTTTCAGAATTAATAGAGCTCCATTCCTTCTCCCAAGATAGACAGGGACCTTTTTCCGGACCTGCAAAACAACCCCAGAACATCCAGCCGATCCTATTTTTTGTCTTTTCACCAACACAGTTGATGTCATGTTCTTCACTAGTCTAAACTAAAATGTAAGTCCAAGGATAAATTACATGTCATTTAGCAAATATTTACCTTCCTAGTGATCCATTCTCTTGAATGCTCACCATCCATCACCCATGTTACGACGGTCCAAAGTATGGAAATCCAGTCCTCCACAGTCCAATGGACGTGGGCTTCAGCCCATTCTTTGCGAACCCTCTTGGTCTGTTCGGATATCGGAGGTTTCTTGTGTGCCGGGTGGCGCCGATAACCTCTTTTCTGAAGCTCACTCTGAATAACTCTTTCGCTGACATTTAAATGTCTGAAGGGACCAGCAGCGAGTTCGAGATAGGTCATTCTTCGATTTTTTGAAGAAGACTTCACAAAATTCTCTATATCGTTGACATTTCGGGAGAAAGTATTGACGAACGACCTTTTCTTTTCTTTAGTGCGATATTGCCACGGTGCAAGGCGTAGCCAACTTGAAGCAAAGATATTTTTAACTGATCGGCAATTTCTTTATGGCTTTTACCAGCATCACGAAGCCCGTGAATCTTATGAAATCTATTAGTAATAATTCGTAATTTTTCAGTCTCAGGCTTACTAAAAGGGACTGGTCTCTAGACACCTGCTTCTTTTGAGGTGTGGAAGGTGAGGTCTGAGAAGAATTCATCTGCGCAAATAATCAGTCCCAAAATGCAATCTTTGCCAACTGAAAGATCGACCTTGAGAATTAATTAATTATATTTGATAACTTAATAAATTTAGATACTCGCAAATTATAATTTACCTACTATGTGAGGATAAAAGTTAGGGCAGCGGACAAGCTTTTAATTAGGGTGAAGTTAGTTATAACAGAATAAATGTGCGACAAAGAGAATAAATCAACGAAAGTTATGAAATAGTATGGAAAATCAAACGTGTATAGTTTTGCCTTACAATGCAGGCTTAAAATATGAATAGAGTTTACTAGCTCTGAACTAGCAGGGTATAATCCCTGAAGCGAGAAAAGACCCCCACTTAGACCCACCTACGATTTCTACCGTGGCCATAGGGTAATGAGCTTTACCAAGGGCTATTACAAGGATCCGTTGTTATTTATTACAGCTACTCTACTACCACGGTAATGTTTTTACCCTGTGGGGCCGACATGGGTTTTTAGTGGAGCCGCCAAACCTAGCTAGGCATGA
>QVIK01000995.1:0-15084 GCA_003957845.1 Oidium heveae | reverse complement strand
AAAAAAAAAAAAAAAAAAAAAAAAAATGAAAAGGGTTATATAAGCGAGGCTAAAATGCGACTGGTTTTGGAGTGGCTCTTTTGAGATATTTTATTTCTAGGGCGGTTGTTCCTATTACTGTAGTAATATAATTAAGTGGCAACTACACTACCATACTATAGCGGAGAAGCCTGGTCTCATAGCATAGTTCAGTAATGGCTAAAAATTTTTTATCTTTAAATAACTTTTGAAGATACCAGTAGCAACTTTTGGGGCTGAAGTGTGGTGGCCGAGCCTGTCTAGACCAAAAGCTTCCAGGATTGTACGACCACCTACAACATTTCACTGCGGATTAATTGACAAAGCTATACATACAGCCTTAAGAGCTGCACTACCAGTATGGAGAACCATACCAAATGTAGTTTTACATCGGGAAGGAGGCATTCCCCCAGCCCATGTACTTCTAGAAGGGGGCCGACTACGTCTTGCTGCACGACTCAACTCTCTTGATGATCGCCACCCTCTTAGAATTAGAGCAAGTGTGTGCCCTAACGTAGGGACTTTAAAATTTAAAGCAAAGCCAAGGATATCAAAAAGACCTGAAACTCAGATGTCTCGGGTTCAACGAGCTCTTTATCAGCTACCTCATTCTGAGGCTGCGGAGCCATTACCGGCCCCAGCATATGCTCCAAATCTCGGAGTAAAAGTAGACGGAACAGCCAAACGCNTCAGATGTCTCGGGTTCAACGAGCTCTTTATCAGCTACCTCATTCTGAGGCTGCGGAGCCATTACCGGCCCCAGCATATGCTCCAAATCTCGGAGTAAAAGTAGACGGAACAGCCAAACGCCAAAATTTGATGAGCTTAATAAGTGAAGTAGATATATGTGCCTACTCAGATGGGTCATCAGAGGGTCCTGGACGCTCGTCCTGGGGCTATGTTCTCCAGCGAGGAGGAGCTACTTTTAAAAAGAAACATTGAACACTTCATGGTGGAGAAGTGTACGATGCAGAGATCTTTGGTGCGACCATGGCACTACGAGCAGCTTTGTCGATGAGGCAAAATGAAGAGAAGATATTTGTACTTCTCGACAATCAGTCTGCGGTAATGGCTCTTCAAACCGGCATATCAGTATCCAATATTAAATTATGTAAATTATTCCATAATCTAGCGAAGAATATTAAAGCTGAATTTAGATGGGTACCAGGGCACTCTAAAATCAGAGGAAACGAAGAAGCGAACTTGGAAGCCCGTACCGCTCTGCGAGAACTCCCTAGGAGAAACACTGAGCCTAAGTACATCATCCTTGCCTACCTCCGTCGTCTTATGCATCAAAGACGCCAAGATCTAGTAGAGAAATGGTGGTTTGATGTTTGTCCTGCTCGATACCAAGATCTTGACTTAAAAATGCGTCGTAAAAAGCCGCCCAAATAAAACCTATCACGGTGGCTACTCCATCATCTGCTAGCTGCCAGAACTGGACACGGTGACTTTGCGGCCTATCATCGCCGTCTAAACCACATAGATGCTAATCTCGAATGCATTTGTGGACAGGAAACTACTCCGACACACTTTATAAGATGTCGAAGATACGCACACCAAGTGCGCAAGCTTCGAAATGGGATGACCATTGATAACTTTAGAAGGCAGCTACTCGGGCATAATTGTTCGAAGTGATTTTCCCAATTTGCAAAGGTTACAGGTTGCTTTAGCGACCAACCACCTGACCTATCCTCAGCTGAACGCGAGGAAGGTATGTTATAGAATGCCAACACTTTGAATGGCGGGTTAGATATTGGTTTGAGAAATGCTGAGATGACCCTTTTAAATTATTATATTCTTCAATTTTTCTCTCTTTTCCTTTACTTTTCTTTCTTTCATGGTTACATTTATAACCATTACATATCATGTACATAGTGGGCGTGAACGAGTTGGGCATGCCTGAGGCCATGATCCCAATTGGCTCAGCCGGTCCTGAACCCAAAGTGGACATTAGGGCGTATGCCTAGGACCTTAAATAAATAAATAAATAAATAAATAAATAAATAAATAAATAAATAAATAAATAAATAAATAAATAAATAAATAAATAAATAAATAAATAACTTTTGAAGAAGCATTAATTTCAACTTTAATCGTGAAGCGAACCAACTTGGTTGATAAATAAGCAGGGATTCGAAAATTAGTCACGTGAAGTAACTTTGAGTACTGAGTACTGTGATTCGTCAATTTCTTTTTGGTAGACTTGTTATAGCAATCATTAATCATCATCTCTCAGTAATTAGTTTGACAAATTACACTCATCCGCACCTATTTACTCAACAGGTTAAGAGCCCGGTGCTCTTAGCAAAACTGAGACGAAAATCTCTCCCTTCAAATAGAAATTACAATTTATGCTTACCAGCTTATATATTGAACAGATTTCAAATTCAACATGTCCACCAGATAAGTCTTTAATCAAGTCATACAGTTTCTCCACTAAGATGATTAAAAAACCTGGCATAATATCTCTTAACAATGTGATTCAGTCAAAAGGCTATGAAAATTATGATTTGTGGTCGAACTCAGTGATCGTTGTATGGAACACACACAAATAATTTGAACTTGTAGTGGATGGAAAACAAGTCGAAGAACAAAACGAACTTGAATTAAAAGCATACATAGATCTCTCTACTCTTGCAAAAAGTGTTTACATTTAGGTGATGAGTCCGGATATCATATTGGATCTGTTAGAACTCCAAAACCTCCACCAATTGTGGACGCATCTTGAAGCAAAGTAGAAAAAAAAATAGTCGGTTTACTTCCATACACCATCTAGGCAGCATGGTACTGCTGCCAAGTAGTCATGACTCAATAGAACGTATGTCGAAATTCATAGGTCATTTTGAAACAGAGTACTCAAGTCTATCCAAACTTGGTCAACAGAAATTTCGTGATTTTCTTAGAGACTTTTGAGTACAAATTGTCACTATCTGGCGGGAGTAAGATTGGCTGCGTGGGGAAATAATACAGCTAAATGCCTGTATCAATGAAACACTGCAAAGATCTTTAGTTTAAGTTTAATTATCCCAATTCGATAACTATGGTGTTTGGGTAACCAAAGTTGGGAAAGTTGCTGGTAAATTGGAAGCTCTTCCAAACTACTGACCAAAGGGGGCTAAATATACTAGAATTTGGAATACTTCAGATACTCCTAAGAGTACATTGCATTTTAGTTCTTCAGATACAATAATGGGTGGTACTAATACATTGTTAACCTCTATCAACACTAAATTAAACCAAGTTGAAGCTAGACAAGTTAAGTTCGAATAACAACTTAACCGTCCCACTGGAAATACAAATTTAAAACCTTGAGCTCCGTGGCAACCTAAAGTAATGTTACATTAATGCAAGAAGGTCATTGTACTCGATGCACTTAAAACGTGCACCTAGGTCCTAATTGTCCTAGCTTTAGGGGTTACAACCGTTTTAAGTCTCGTACTAACATGGTGTGTATTAAGGGTGTTGATACCATTATCAAGTCAGGGAATGAAATTCCCTGGACACACATGCGTTCAGCGACAAATATAAGGTCAATTCATTAATTTCATATAACCATCTGATTATAAATAAGATGTGTGGTCAGCCTTTTTTAATAGGCTCTTTTATAAAAAATTCATTTTATTCTAAGGTATTAGTAGATACCAGCTGTCTTCGCTATTCTGTAATTGATGAAAACCTTCCGCACCAAAACAACAACAAAACGGTACTTATAACCTCTTGACCCTCGACGCTTGCAGATGGCAAAAAATGCGCCCAAATAACAAAACTAGCAAACACATCACGAAACATAGACAGCTAGCTTCACAAGGTCCGAGGCCTTGCTGTACCTAGGCTTGCGTACCCAATATTCTTAGGAAAACGTTGGTTAAAAGAAAATAATATTACTTATTTTGCGAAAAGGTGTTGCTTGCGTATTGGTAGTCGCAACAGGGGTAATCTGGTACATGTATCTAATGAATTAGACCTCGGTCTTTTCACAGAACCTACTACTGCCAATTTCAATGCAATAAGTAGAAATCATAGCAAATCAAATTTCGTCAAGGTACATATTGGTACAGATCCATTAACTGATATATAGTAGGCATTACAGCCCAAATAGACAAGAAATAAAAGCGAAATAGAAGATGGACTACCTGATGAAATAATAAAATTTGCAATTCTTTTCACCGATGATGATGGAAGTACTGACGTCTTACTTTCGCACCGATCTAATGTTGATACAAAAATTGTGCTTCAAAAAGACGAACAGGGCAGAGATAAAAAGAGCTTACCAGGTGGAGCACCAGTATTGTTTGTTAAAAAACCTGGTGGCAGCCTGAGATTCCTTGTTGACTGTAGATCATTGAATGCAATAACTGAACGGGACCGTTACCTAGCTAAAATAAATTGGATTTTTAAAGTTGATGTTCGCTCTACCTTCCACAGGCTTAGAATAGCGGCTGACGATGAAAGTAAAACTGCCTTTAGACCACGTTTTGGAGCCTTTGAGTGGCTCGTCACACTATTTGGTCCGGCAGATGCTTCAGCAGCTTTTCAACTTTGGATTAATAATATTTTGGGGGACTTAATTGGAGTAATTTGTGCGGCTTATCTTGAAGATGTGGTGATCTTTTGGGAGGGTGACCTCAACGATCATGAGACAATCGTCTAGTAGATACTTTCACGGTTATCCAGAGCTGGTTTAAAATTAGACCCTCGTAAGCCAGAATTCGCAACAAAACGGACAAAATATTTAGGCTACATAATAAATATTTGCAAAAGCTTCGAAGTTGACCCTGACAAAATCAAAACAATTCAAATATGGCAATCCTCACTTAATACTAAAGGAGTCCGCAATTTTTTGAGATTCGCTAATTGTTACCGAAATTATGTTAAAAGTTTCGCTGTAATAGCAACCTCCTTACAAAACTTAACTGAAAAAGGCATACCTTTTCGTTGGGACGAGTCATACCACAAAACTTTTGGGTGTTAAAAAGAAAAAGTTACGAAAGCTCCTGCTTTAGCCTTGTGGCATGATGATCTTCGAATAGTATTAGAAACAGACGCTTCAGGTTGGGCCACGGGAGGCTGTTTGTCATAATATGAAAATTCTAGCTCTATACATTCAATTGCTTTCTTATTGAAAAATTTCTCACCGGCCGAATGTAATTATGACATTCACAATAAAGAGCTTCTCGTCATTATTCGTTGTCTTAATAAGGGGAAAGGAGAATCAATCAGCCTCCATCAACCTTATGTAATTTTAACAGATCATAAAAACCTGAAGTCCTTTCTCACAACACAAAATTTGGTAGAGCGTAATGCCCGCTGGGCGCAAATATTATCGCAATTCAATTCTAAACTACAATTTCGCACAGGAAAGTATGCTGGTTGCCCAGATGCCCTATCACATCGTTGTCAGGAAACTCCTATTTGCTACACAATCGTTTCTCTTCTCTAATACAGGATAAAACGGAACGCACTGTGACAATCATCTAAATAAGTATTTACTAAATGGTTTTCCAAGCTCCACTTAACGCGACCTATCTACCTCTTCAAGATACAGAAATAGCTCTTTAAGAATCCTCCAGGCATCAGGGCTTTGCAGTCAGTCGTGTCGGTTCAAACAAGGATAAAATTAGAGAATTTAGGAAAATCGTCTTTAAGTGCGTTCACCACGGCACTTATAGCGCATTTGGTTCTAAACGTGACAGATCATCTATAAATACAAATTGTTGATGGGAAGTTATAATACATCATACATTTGATCCATCTCACAACCGTGCTGTATGAAACTCAGAGGTGGTAAATTGTGAGCAGCAAGGGCATGGGCCTCAACGAAATTCAGCTGCCTAATCAAGTCATCGTGCTTTAGGTGTAGAAGAAGAAGATTTAATTTCAACCATGAATCTAGCTGGTGCACTACCTTGTCTCATTTTACCTTCTTTGCGCTTGTCACAATGCAGCGGGATAGAGAGAGAAAGCTAAAATCTACCCAGTGCAATTTATAGAATTCAAAATCAACCAAAGAGGGAAAATAACCAACAGCAATTATCTACATTGATTCCAACGTGTCAATCTAGTCTGTGCATAAAACACGTAAATTGTGGCAACGCACAAGCCACATCACACGCCGTATTGTCAAAGCTGCCCTTAGATTACACACTGGCGTTCCCACATCAACTAGCTCAGGGCTGATCGCTGAATTTCAAACACTCAGGAAAAATCGGGAGACAAGAGCAAGATCTAGTGTGGCCTGAGCTGGTAAGGTAACCATAAGATGCATTCCTAGCCACAGAAATTCAAAAGAAAACGATCGGGTTGATAGTCTTGCTAAAACTGCTTGCAACATGCTCACTACACGTACACAAGCGTTCATCGCGAGAGCGCGTCAGTTAATAAAAGAGCGTTACTGTCGGTATATCTAATGGTTCTGTGTCTAATTTGTAATACAATAATTCGATTGATAATCACTTGTTGGAGGTGACGTAATAGGACTTGATGGCATAATAGTTGAGATGACATCACTATTGTCACTTACATATAAAGATAGCAGGAAGTAGACTTAGGAAGAGGCAGACAGAATACTATCACTTAATGAAAAGCTTAAGACTTCAACGAGTGAGCCCCGTTAAGCCAACAGTTACTAAACAGAAATATCGGCTTACTCGAACACTAACGCTCCAAAGAGGTATAAACGATTAGGGATTGGTATGACCGGCAGTCCACCACAAGAGTTTAGGATTTTAACTCGTAAAAAGCCAAGAAATCTTCTCGGCGCCAGATCAGGGCACGGTAACTTTGCAACCTACCACCGCAGATTCAAACACACTGATGCAGACACTACTTCTTTCTGCGGTCTAGAAAGGTCACCTGAACACCCTCTCTACTGTCGGAAACTTCATCAAAAAAGACCATCTAGACCTTTAAACTCTCGTAATCATGAAGAAGATATCAAGTAGATTCTAAGCTCAACTGATGTGGCGCGAGCCTTCCAAAAATGGTGTACGGAGTATTGCCCGTACGAGTAGGACAAGGAAATTAATTTTTCTCTTCATTTCTTCTATGTTTTTCACTTCTTTTATTTCACACACACACAAAAAAGAAAAAAACAAAAATCATGTATATTGATATCTTCCTGATCAGTGTACACACTAGTCAACAGATTTGTTTGGCCTTCGTCCCCTAGCGACTTGTAACATTACTAGAAGTTGAAGTAGATTAGTTTGTCGTATTTCAACGAGAGTAACTGCCTGATAGCCTCCAAACGCCCATCGGGAGGCACGAAGCCGGGCTACGTCCGTGAGCCTGCTTGGCGTCAAATATTAAGTAAATAAATAAAGGGAGCCGCTTACAAGCACTTATCTTGTACACCTAATTTAAATTACCATAAAATACTGGCGCCAGCCTGATTGGTTTAAGTGGACTTTTACCGCGAAATCCAACAGTAAGTAAAATGTCGGGGTATACTACAAAACGTTCAGAGTAGAAATCGGACGACTATTATTTATGAAAATTAACCACTCGACGCCTGTGATCCCCAGCCAAATAGGGCTGAACAGCAGGGCAGAGAGGTGTAAAAACAGAGAACCAATGTCATAAAGCATTTCCCCTATATTCTACTTGTCTGACATGAATCCAGACGAACACTACTTTAAATAGCTTGCATATTATTCTAATCGCTAACAAAGCTTCTAAAATATTTTTCATTTCTACTTGTTTATCTGTCTTCTGCTGGCTTACATTGATCAATACATTGCCTGTTTAAACATATCATATCAATATTCCATCTCTCCCATCGCTCTGACGTTATGAACAAACCTTACATCAGATTGGCCATGCTTCTCGATGCATCCGATGCCGGTGCAGAAGGTGTGACAATTTGACGGCAATTTCTCACATTGTGCCCAGCCTGCCCTCACCTTCCGCATCTCGTTCGAGGCCTCAAGGACGCTTCGACAACCTCAAAATGCTAAGTATCTCCTCTTGTGAAGGTTTGTGAGGCTCTTGGCGTGTTTAATGCGCCTTGAGGACGGCCTCTGCTAGTCCATAGAACTGCAAGATTTTGGACTTTTGTGACCGACGTCGACTGAGTATACTCAAATATCTCTCTTTGGCGATAGATTGGTGCTGACGCAAACTCCTCACGTACCCCTTCCAGCGTATAATTGATCGTTGGCGTTGAAAAAACAGCGGCGCGGGCTTCCCGAGTAGGTTGGACCAGCCACAATTGCACATGAAAATCGTAGAGACTTAATGGCCTTGTTGCTGCTCTTAATCGAAAGGTATGCTTGCATGGATGACCAAAGTTGGAGGCATATAAATCTTCAAACTAGGTCAGTATGATTGCATTGGTAACCGTGGGCGATTACCGCAATTAAGGGACAAACGTACCCTTGCAGTTTCTCGTGTCATGCCGGCTGTTGTATTACCTGAATGCAGACTTCTATCTTGCCCATGACCGCACAAGAAGTTGATCCAAATTGCATGTCCGTAACTGCGCGTTCCTTAGCAGTCTAGAGCTTGATGGCGGCAAGATGTCCTTCACATACAAAGCGACAAGCTGAATCGACGGCCAACAAGTCACTGGTGGAGACAGCTATCCATTTTTTCAGGGCGGCATGAGCACTTTCTACTCTTGATGTAGTCGTGTGTCCAAAATGTAGCTTTCCCCGTAACTAGCAGGAAACAACTCGTGTTTTGTGGCAAAGCCACATCGCCTTAAGGTTGTTCATGGCATGGATTGGGAACGTGTGTTGCATATATTCATGTTGTTGATTGAATAGTTCGACTGTTGATGACAGTACAAGGATATTCCACTGCTTAATGAGCTGTTGGAAGGCGTCCGTTGACTGAAAATTATGTCGCCTCCTTGCGGTGATGTTTTTCATGATGTGCCAACGATAGAGATCAGAGGTTGCAGCAGACAAGACACTGTCCAGGGCTTTCATTAAGGCAAGCTCCCCGTCCATCAAAAAGGTCGATGGTGTCACATTGAACTGATCAAAGCATTGCTTTAAGATCTACAATCTCCAGAGAAAGTTCGCTACGCGCTCTGCCGCCTTGAAGCAGTACGCGAAGGTAAACGTTTGTGAAGTAGCGGTGACACCAACAACATGCATTAAAGGGAGTCCAAAACGGATGATCTCGTATGTCGCGTCGATCAGTCAGACAGTCCCGGCAGAGAACTCACGGCAGATTTCTTTTGCTGATGGTGAAACTACCAGCAAATGCGTGGGTTTTCTTTCGTGGTCGAGTTGGGTGTTATAGGACGCATCAATGCTAGCTTCCAGTCCGTCAAGCAATGCCATAATTGGAGAGCGACCAGCCAACAAATTGTTGCGTTCTTTATCGCGAGTATTGTACACGTCGCGAGGAGTCGCTGTAATATTATGCTCTCGTTGCATTGCTAGGACGACCCGCTTAGGAGGCAAACGAAAGCGGCAGAGGCCGAGAATATTCTCTTTATGCGCGGTAGTGAGGGCACGACCATGAGGGTGCACAGCAGGAACAACAAAAGGTTCGTGGTTGTGCTCCACGTTGTTTAGTTCAAGAGCCCATTCATACGCGTTTTCCAGTTGTTTTCGATAAATTGTCACACTAAATTGGCAACCTGTGCGACGGCTCTCACGAACTCGAAGGCGTCGAGCAGTTGTGTTCAGCGGTGCATTTCCGTTGCATGAGCAAATAAAAAGATGTAAAGCGTAAAGCTTTGATGTCACCGTCTGGTTTATTTCGATCCCTCCTGGTATGCTTGACCCATGAGAATAAACCCTTCAATACGGAGCTGAGCGTCCACTACTCGGTATGCTTCATCAAAGGTGTTGTAGATTTGCTCGGCAAGTTCTTGAAGTTGATTTATGACTGATGGCGTAGAGGCAAAAGGGAAGAGTTGAGATGGATCTCTTATAGGAACAAGTCTCATAAAATCTGGTGCACCTCCTTGTGTTAAAAAGTCTAAGAGTCAGGTAACACATTAAATAAAAAAAAAGAAAAAAAGTCTGGTGCAGCTAATAAGGACGCTTATATTACTATGAGCCAATCAGACGCTAGTACTTTATGGTAATTTAATTTAGTTGTAAAGGGTGAGTGCCCGTTAGCGGAAAGTGAGGGCCTTTTAGCGGCTCCCTATATCTAATGTAATAATTATAACAACAATAATGATTGTATACAATCATATATATCAAAATACAATATCTTTACATCTACTTACTTATCCAAATATTCAATTTCTCCTCTCTAACTGAAAAAAAAGCATTCCGCTCTGATATTTATTCTGACCTTTAAAGCACATTTTTTTGGGGTGGTATTTGATTACAAATCCTTAGGTGGAAAGTTTAATCTCTTTTCGAGTCTATCTACTTGTATGGAAATTAGATTTCAAGTCAGAGAGGCCCTTGGCCCAGGTCCTTTTCCAAGCTAAGACACCGGTTCTTTTGCTAAACGATTTGATTGGCATGACCCAACTTTAAGCCAATCAACGCTCTAATTTTCCATTAAATGTATAACTTCAACTTCAAAGTTTAAAATACTGAATAGGATTTATTAATCCACTAGTACTGCATAAATCAAACCGTGGCCCGCGTCATTACATATACATCATAGTCTTCCAGCTATTGTCCTGAATCCTTCTGAAATCCTTTCTTGGTGTATTGGATGAATAAGATCTTTCAAATGCTTCCTCAAGGAAGTAAGGAGAGAACATGATGAACTCACAGATATAAGAACTTTATCTTTTCCTGTTTATTTCTCAAAAAAAAGTTCGCTGTTGGCTACTCATATCGTCGTCGATCAACTCCCTACGGCATTGATTCTGATATTGACTACACTTGTGGGAATTCGAAGTCAGGAGTGATCCTCTTAACAAAAAATTCCTTCATTTCTTCTCAATATGTTGTCTTGCGCCTGCAAAACTGTCTCGGCACTACTTTTGCTCAACACAGCCATTTGCTTAGCGATGGTGAACAACGAGGGAGCTAATATATTGGGGATCAGATCCCATCCGGTAACTTGTGGAGACAGAATATACAACGATTTTCAAATTACTACAGCAATAATAGACGGCTTAGCAAACCTTGATTCGCTGTTGAAATCGGGATTTCCAGTTAATTTAATGAAATACAGGCCTAAGCCTCATGAAGGACTGTCGGCTGAAGAAACATATTATTTCAAAGAACTTAATTTCGGTGATTATGCTTGTGAGTTATTTCTCATTTTACCTGCCATTTCAGTGGACTTTATTGATATAGATTGGTCGAAGTCCATACGGATATGGTTATATTTTCGAGTGAAGGCAAATATATCAAGCTAGTTACTCAGGAAACAGGTGGCCGAGAAACTATATACACAGACTGCAAACCTACTCAGGTTGTGCAGTCCCCCGAGCGACAGCGACATTCGCCGATGATGCAGTCCCCCGAGCGACATTCGCCGATGACTGGATCTCCACAGCGACCTCGACCAATGATGAGGTTTCCCAAACGAGATTTTTTGGAATAAAATGGGGTTCATCTATAAGTTGATGACGATATAGTCTCTAGGGAACAATTTTGGCAGAGAAATGTCTGAATTGGAGGTGTATAAAGTGCAAACAAAGCGAAAACTATCACTTAATTGGCTTGTTTTGACGGGCAGTAATGAGGGGCTATTCACAGGGGTACTGTACATAAAAGTAACTAGCAAAATGACGTAGGGAATGTATATTTGGTCCTCAGGTTTTGTTTATCTACACTACGTCTAGGGTATTCGAAGCACCGTATGAATTAACACAGGGACTTAAGGTGTGTAAAAATTTCAGTCTAGCCTGATTCATTCATGATCTCCTTGTAGAACTCTGAAATTTATATGGCAAAAATTGGCCAGCAAATTCGAAGCACAAGTCTATTTTTATTTCTATTATAGGCTCTAAGCCTGATTTGTAACATTAAGCGAATTTTTTCTATATCAATAAAATACACAACTTAAGATGGCTAGAATCTAGTAGGTCCACCGTCAACATCCATAACAGCCCGACATCTTTCTGGCATGGTTCGAATAAGGCTCATAAGGTCTTCAGACGTCACACTATCTCATACCTCCTTCACAATCACACGTAGCTGATCGTATGTCCTTTGCTTTCCATGTTCTAAATCAGGATAGTTGAAATGAATGAAATAATTCATTCTATTCCGAACTGATTCTATCAGGTTTAGATCCGGAGAGCATAGAGGCCATTTAATAAGTAATATATTCCTCTGTTGAAATTCTTCCATTGTGTTGACTGAGAAATATGATAGGGCATTATCTTGCATTATAGAAAGACATGGTCTTAAGCAGACCTTGCCATTAATGAGGGGGGGGATCTTCTGGCAGTAACGCTCAGAATTAATTGATCCCCATTCTTTCTCCTAAAATAATGCTGGTCCTTTTTCCAATCCGGCAAAGCTGCCCCGAAATATCCAGCCAAGTCGCTTCCTGAAGGCGTTCACCACGCAGGTCTCATCATACCTTTCACCAGGCTTAATTCTAAGATTAGCCATATACACAGTAAAATAGGAAAATGATTAGACCAACCTTTCGTGTAACAAAAGTACCTGACCACTGGTTATCAGTTGCTCAAGTTTCATCAGTCCAGAGAATGGACATCCAGTCTTCAATCTTCCAATCAAAGTGAGCTTCAGTCCACTCTTTCCGAGCCTTTTTAATTCTTTTAGAAAGCCGAGGCTTTGCCTCAGCTCTACAGCGTGAATATCATCTCATCTTCTCTTGAGGGCCTTCTGTATCAGAGACTCGCTTACGCCCCAATGCTTAAAGGGATCCGCAGCTATTTGTAGAAAAGTCATCTGGCGGCTGCTACGAGAGGAACAAATAAATTCCTCCAACTCATCGAATTGTGTGTCTGATAGTTTACATTTGGGACCAGGTCGTTTTTTGAGTTGATTTTCTTTGGTCCGAACGGCGTGGCCAAGTTGTTAAATAGACAGATTCAGCTGCTGGGCAATTTCTCTACGCTTCATGCCTGAGTCATTTAGAGTTTTGACCTCTTATTTTTTCAGTAATAATTAACCTAGATCTTCATATGGACCATAAAATCACCTGAAGGATTTGGACTCTGGTTAGGGGTGAGCGACAAGTTGAAGGATTCATCTATTCAGCACATTTTAGCGGATTATATGGTTACAGTTTTGAGAGAGCTTATTTTTTGTTGAAATAATCTAAGAATTAAGTATTCTGTCAGTCAAGTAATAATTAGAAGTAATTGAACATACTCAGGAAGCGATCTCAAATATAGGTTGCATCGAATACCCTAGAGATAGTGAACTATCCCAAGCCTGGAAAAGTGTAACTCGCAAGGATTTGTAGCCTGCAGTTTGGCCTGAAACAAGGATTAAAACTGCGCTAGCTATAGGTATGCAGATCCTTACTGGGATAATTCTGCGCTAAAATAATACCTCTTATGTACGATTATTTCATAACTTTCTTTTTTCACATCCGGAAGTGTCGCCAGACATGGATTGTACATAGGATCAACAACTCAAAAACGTCATTTTGATGCAAGAAATTTCTCAACTTTCAAAAATCCGACAACTAACGCAGACCAGGCGGATCCAAACAAGAAGTCTGACAGGGCAAAAGTCGCTTCCAATGCAAGGTAACGAACAATCTCTTCGATATTTGATTCCAAAGCCAAACGTTTACTTGGCGAAATAAAAGCTGTTCATGATTTCTGCCAATTCTGTTAACTTCAGAGACATGGAAAATATTTGACAATTACCCTTTTTTGACCAATTTAATGTTCATCTATTGTAATTTTTTCATGAATTTCATGACACTTTCTGGTCAGAAATAAAATACTTCCGTGGATAGCAACAAAAGTATTGTAGATATACTGGCTCGATCTGTGTTAGATCAATGTTATTTAGCTCCGAGGAAATACCGCCAGCTTAAACATTAAGATGAGATTTTCAATTTGGATTCAAAGTTGGCGCAGTCATTAACACGAAGTGTAGTTAAGAAGCATAAGATAATTCTGTTAAATTACAATTTGCTAGGTTCAGGATCTATATTTGTCTATTGGAATATTACATTCTCTTAATCTATTATCAAGTGATTAAGCTTGATATAAATTATTTAGGGAGTGTCTACAGAAACCACCCCTGTTATCTACATATACCCACACTCCCCCCCCTGCGAAAATTGAAGATCTTTATCCCAAACTAGAAATCAAATCCTTGGCTACATTGTGAGAATAAGAGCAAATTTTATGAACAGCATAATCAAGCATTAATTTTGTAATGTAAGCCAATATTACAGCAGCTAATTCTAGTGAGCTTGAAAAGAGAAAGTATCTAATATCTCGAAAATTTTGCTATCAAGACTTTGAAAATTGGAAATACCTAGCTCCCAAGTGCAATTCCATGTCAATGTAACAGCTTATGAACTCTTTCTTGTAAGGTTACCACTCGCTTTTCAGGTAATTGGAGATAGTCGCGAATATTCTTTCACATCTGTATTAACTTATCCCAATTACCATCTAGTTTGGAGGAACACTTGGAGTTTAATACCACACTCCAAAAACCGAGAAATGCTTTTCTCTGCTCCTCTTTGTGAGCCCCCTCTTCTTCGGTATCTAAGCTAAATGTTCTAAAAGCATCTGCAGCTCTAGATTGTATATTTCTTGATATATGCCAACGGTCAAGGA
This sequence comes from Oidium heveae, assembly GCA_003957845.1. NCBI lineage: Eukaryota > Fungi > Ascomycota > Leotiomycetes > Helotiales > Erysiphaceae > Oidium > Oidium heveae. The sequence goes on along the minus strand of QVIK01000995.1, from coordinate 404 downwards.
TTTGGGGCACAGAAGGAGACACATTCTTCAATGCATTCTTTAGTGCTAGTTCTTTGTCCGTAACAAAAACACGTGGCATTAGATTCTACATATCATATATTTTAAAGATTCGGCGAGCAGCAAATGAGCAATGTTCCTCATCTTCTTGGCTAAGAAAGCCGACACAACGGTAAAATTCTTATTTGGAGCATTTCTACCAACAACATGTAGTAGGGGAATGCCAAACATTATTTTTGTACTATCAATCATAGTTCTTATCTCGAATGAATACGTTGCTTACCTATTTGTCTTATATGCACAATCTAAAAGAAGTTGTTGGTAATATTCAACTTTGAATATTCGATTTATATTAATATCCTTACGGAATTGAAAAATAGTAAAAACAGAAAAAACGTGTAAACTTG
>QVIK01000994.1:693-15124 GCA_003957845.1 Oidium heveae | reverse complement strand
AGGGATTAATGTTCTGGGGTTTTGTTGAGGGTCTTACCTCAACTTGGCAGGAGGTTATGATATAGAGCAACAACAACGTAGTTAGTTAGAAAAAAGGAGAATACACACTTTTTCATTTAATCATTTCTGGATTAGTGACAGAGATTTAGGGGTCGAGCGCCATGAGTGGTCAAAAACTGCCTATTTAGGTAAAAATAAGGGTCCATAGATTAGTTCCCTATTAAAATGTAGCTTTTTCTAGTATTGACACGTTTTCCACGACAGGAATAACTGGGAATAACATTTGACGAAAATGCTTTACTGGGGAGGCACATTAATTGCACCAGTAGAGCATGGGGGGGGGTCTGATTGATGTAAAATCACGACTGGAAGGTAATACTGAAAATAGTAAATTGGGGGCTTTTGGCAATTTATTACATGAAGTTGGAGGGTGGAGGGCATCTCAAAAGCCCCGGTAATTTGTTAGAATTGAGGGCGAGAATTAACTGCGCTAGTCACAAAATGTAAATCAAAACCGAGAAGATGATAGATTTATAATAAAAAGTCTATCCACTTCGAAGGGGGCCTTTAACGGCATCATCTCATATTCAAAAACACCTGTGTTTTGAAGTTGTGATTCCTATACAAAGTTGAGAGTTTTTTCAAGCTTTAGCAACTGCAATGTCGAAACTCTCGTCCAAATCTCTTGATAATGGCTGTAATCTCGGTACTTGATATTGGCCTGGGTAGATTCAATAATCAAATATATGAATGATATAAGAAGCAATGAATTAAGGCTTGCTATATCCCGACGACCAACACATAATCTCAGCAGCAGGTTCCTAAGCTTGGGCTAATGGAAACTCGAAGTAAGATATGCAAGTGGCTTGGTCATTTCATTGGCAAGGCTGGCTAGAATAACTTTAAGCCTGAGGCTAATAGTCATTAAATTAGCAATATGGAATAAGGCACATGTTTAACTCTTTACAATGTGTTTGCCTTTGCCACACACAAGGCTCTGCTTCTAGTCACCCACGGGCTTATTCTAAGGCTCGAAATACATTCTAGTGAGTTTTCTCTTCATGCAATGATAGCTTTATACAAGTTTACCATGCCATCCTGTCGGGTAATTTTCCGGCAGCAGAGACTTTGAAAGCTGATACAAAAAATTTCTAGAACCTATGTTAAAGCTCACTCTGCCTCTTAAATGTCTTAAAAGATTCGGAATGCTCGACTTTATTAACATGATTATTTAAAGCAATCATGGGTTGACATCGCATATCTTCGACATACTATTGTCACTATTCTCAAAGCTGAGCCTCGCTTACCGCGCTTACCGCGCTGAGTAAGGAAGTATACCTAAGCTGCATAATATATTCTCCACGCGTTCCGCATACAACTGAACTTCATCACGACATAGGTCATCAATTTCGAACGAAAAGCTAAATTTTTATCCTCATACATTACAATTCAAATTTAAAAAGAAGAAAAGAAATCGAAATATAAATTGGAAAATGGCCAGTGGCAAGGGAAAATCTGCGGGTGGAAAGAGTTCTGGAGGTAAAACAAGTACCGATGAGGTGAAGAAACAGCAAAGTCATTCTACTAAAGCTGGATTGATCGTAAGTGATTACTATTGATTTTGATTCCCAGAAATATTCTTATTATCTCCAAAATTTTTGTACCTAGCTTTTCCAAGTCAGCCGTGGCGTAGTTTCTAGGCTATCTATTTTATGGCGCGTTTTTTTCAAATTTTGCGAGTGCGCTAGATACATTATCTATCATTTAAACTGTTGTGTTAAAAATTTCTAAACATATACTAACGTGATAACTTAAAAGTTTCCTTGCGGCCGAGTAAAGCGCTTTCTCAAGAATAACACACAAAATAAGATTCGAGTCGGTGCAAAGGCTGCAGTATATGTCACAGCAATCCTCGAGTATTTAACGGCAGAAGTCCTTGAGCTCGCAGGTGTGAGTTTAAATCATGGTTTTTCATTTACGAAAATCTGCTAAATCAAGAGTCTAGAACGCAGCGAAAGATCTCAAAGTCAAAAGAATTACTCCTCGCCATCTTCAACTCGCCATACGCGGTGACGAAGAACTCGATACATTGATTCGTGCCACTATCGCGTTCGGGGGAGTACTACCACATATAAATCGCGCTCTCTTATTGAAAGTTGAACAAAAAAAAAAGAAAACAGAGGGTATCTAGTTTTGTGTTAGCTTTCCATGTTCTCTTGTCGAAAATGAGTCGCCGCTTTATAATATGAATTTTTTATCAAGTTACTTGAGTCCTACTGAGGTCATGGAGGGACAACGCATCTATCCTACTGCAGGTATTCAGCAAGGGTAAAACTTTCTAGTAATACCCCATCGCTCACGAACATCGAGCGACGCTGCGCCTAGAAGTTAAATATATCTAGAAAAATCCTTCACCAAACACTTGAGCGATGCTAGCGGAAGGGGATAGCGTTCTTTCGCTAACAAATTATAGCAAGAACTAAGCACAGTAACTCAACCAACCAGAGGTACTTTGATTTATAAAGCATTGGTACCACCTTATTAATTATAATCTGTCAAATTTAAATTATCAATGTCCAAAAATATTTGTCGCTTATTCTTTGAAAAATGTGATCATAAATATATTGTAAAATGTTTAAAGATATGTCATGTACACATACCAACCTCGAAACCTGCTATCCGCATACTATTTTCATCTGACTTAATAAATAGCCTCAGATTGATTTAATGTAATTTGATTTCATATTAAAGATTTCTCATTGTCTCGGATATCTTTGTAATACGAACTCATTAGTGTACTAATGCGTTCTGATACATAAAATTGTGTGAAAGACGATGTCTAGGACGAGATGAATCCATTTCGGTTTATATAATTCTTTTTTCCAAATTAAAACATAAGAATCCGTCCATCACTGAAGAGTCGGGTTGGAAAACCAAGCTAATTGTCTTCCCGCTCTAATATTATAATGTGGTAGACATATTCACATTATTTTTTATCCTCAATCGAATTCCTTCTTGAGTTGAAAAAGGTAACCTTGGCTGTTGCATAATCGTTATGAGTGATGTCTTTCAATGTAGTTTCTAGTCACTTCACTAGCGTTGTTTTACTATTTAAGGTCTAGACTAAGTCTCCCGTGACTTTCATGTTCAACTTTATTCCCTAACTAGACTAAGGACGCTTACACAATCAACCACAGCGTCCTACGCCCAGAGGGAGGCTCTCAGGTGACTAGGACTTCGCCGCGGACCTTAAATCAATCAATTCAAAAAAAAAAAAAATCAATCAACCACACAACCGTCATTTGAACCACAATACATATCTTGAGTTTTGAGAAGATCTGGTTTGAAATTATGAACCCTATTAATCCAACCTCTGTATTATATGATCCTGCCTCACCTAACTCATACGACCCTTACCAATCCCCGGTCATATCCACAGATCGACCTCCATCCCCACAAACTATCAATCACAAGTTCCTTGATATGGACGACCCAGGTCCTAACGCTCTGCTTCCACAAAGCCCCTTGCCTTACGATGATGAACCTGAAGACCTCCCTCCCTCATCCTGTGCAATTCAACAAGCCCTACTGTCCTGTAAGGAAGCAGCCGACCAAAGAGCATTCGAAGCAAAATCCCTTTTTGGGCCGATCGCTGGCATCCTCGACCAATACTGTGCGTCAAACCTACATAAGCCAGATAAACAACAACGAGCTCTCCAGTCCTTTTATAACGAGCTAGTAGAACTAGCATCAAAACATTATGAAGCCTACATTCGAGGCACAAAATTATCTCCAACGACTCACATAACTGGAGACCTACTACATATAAAGTTGATTCTAAACAATGGACAGTCACTGAATATATTTAACGTTTACAACCCACCGTACTCGAATGAAGAGTCAGGCCCATTAGAAGCACTATATAGCTAAGCACTATATAGCTCAGCCCCTCATTCCTTCAAGAGTAATTGTCTTTTACAGGGCGACTTTAACTTACATCATCCTTATTGACAACCATCATGGTATATATGTCCCTCTCCAGTGACTGAAAAGTTCCTAAACTGGGCGGAAGAAAATAATTTCAACCTACTCTCTCCCGTAGATAAACCTACACAAAACAAAGGCAATGTTCTTGACCTAGCTTTTGGATTCGGTCCTCTGCTCCCGAACGCAAGGTGCAACATTGCTCAAAATATTGATTGCCCGTTCGACCACCTTCCGTTGTTATCAACAGTATTATGCAGCAAACGTGAAGAGCCACTTTCACATTTCAAAATGGAGACTCTGAATACAGAACTGTTTCAGCGACTACTTACCACTTCAACTTTCTCAATATCCCCAATTTCACCCCAACCCAGACCGGACGACTTAGATACATTGGCAGAAGGGATCACCAAAGCTATGCATTACGCATATTCGGGGGCTGCAACACGTTCGCACGGTCACGGTTAGGGGAATCCTTGGTGGGATCTTTCATGTAAACTCGCCCGCCAGGATTATAAGTCATCAATCAAGGCCCTGATTGTTAGTAATGACAAACTTAGAGAAGCTAAGAAGAATATCGCAAGATTATCAGGAAAGCTAAGAACGATTTCTATCGGGCTAAGATAGAAAAAGCAAGCACTAGCAAAGAAATATTCTCAATTACTAAGTGGCATAAATCCACAGGCATATACCGTTCAACCCCACTCAAAGACCCAACTTTTTCGGATAACCCAACCGCAACTACAACGGCGGAAAAAAGACAGATTATTATACGCAACTTACGTGCACTTGTCTTAGACAGCTCAACATCAGAGCGCAACCTGGTCTATAATTATCATTAGGGACTAGGACGCTGTAGCATCGCCGCTATCCTTATCAGCGCGAGCCAGTGAACCATCATTGTGGTAATGTGGAATGCCTCAAACAGGGCTTCTAGTATCGGGCTACTTCTAGACTATTAATAGACTGTTCATAGGCTACAAATAAGGCTGCAGGGAAATATTAGCGCAAGGCTGCGCGCGTATGCTTACTTGGCAAGTTCAAGCTACAAGAATATTTTGGCTGGCAATCCATCACACTTCAGGCTTAAAAGTCAAGTCTGAGAATCCTTTTAATATGCTTAAAGATTAGATAACGGCTTGGAATTTCTCGTGCCCAAAAGACTATCGTGCCGCATTGCTATAAGACCTAGATAAACCTTGAGGGCTCAAGTCCTGGCTTTGGCACTGCTTTCAGTTTTGCTTGGAAGATTTGCACCAACTAACAAATGCCTTTCTGTAGTCTCCGGTATGAAATGGCTACATCTGGAATCGAATGTGATGTCAAAATTCAAGCCATAGCCATACTTTAGTCTTCGCTAGTGCGACTGAAGAATCAACGCTTAAGGACTGGATCAAAATCAGAAGGTTTGGCAAACCGAAGCTCAAGAACCGACACCGTCGACCGTTAAAATAGCATAAATGAAGTTGAGTTAATCACGGTTAAAAAGCTAGGTGCTGAAATCGACCTACAGAGCCTATTTATAAGGATATACTTAATTAGTTTAAAGTAAAAAGATCGGGATTGAGGCTCGCGACGCAGCTTCCCACTCGAGCTTAACCCACGCTAACAGAAGTAAACAAATTAATTAGACTAAGCGAAATCACGTGGCTTTATATAATATAAGCCCCAAGTCGTAACCCAACCTTCAACGTTATTTGCAGAAGCTCGCGCGCAATGTTGTATCATTAGAAAGTCTCCAAGGGATTGAACCTCTGGCTCAGACATTTTCTCAGTATGCCTTACTCTTATCGAGGATAGGCAGCGTTGACGGGAGCCCGCGATTAGTTGGTGATGTGAACACGAAAAAAGACACACAAACTTTGTAAGCATTGTATTTTATGATTCTTTCTCATACTTTTCATCGCATTTGGAATTGCTTTGTCTTCACGTCGTTAGGGCATTATGGTAAGTTATGAATGTGAGTCACTAAAAGTTTGTATACAAAAATCAATTGATATTTTGATTTTCCATTACTTAGATAAGATGTTATCAGGAAACCCAAGATACTTCTCCATGTTCTGGAGTATTCAGAGGTTTTTTATTCGAAGGTCGGCGGGGATTTGGTATTTCACAGTAGCCGTATCTAATCTTGACATAAATATTTGTGCATTTTTACACATTTATGTATTGCAATTTTGCTAAGTGTAAATTAGTTGTAATTTGTAATATGCAGGAAGCATGAAGCTTTTATTAGAGTGCTAACTAGATATAAATACTGTTTATCATGTGAAACACGTTGTCATGTGACTAGATAGCTACCACCTATTACACCCCCCACCCCCCCCCAATTAACTGAATGCTTTAAATCTAGTTTAAGTTGATTACAAAATGTTAGATGCTTTAGGCGTTATAGCGCTTTTGAGAGTCCATCAGCTTTGCATTGATCGGTGGGAGTATTCTTTAATTTAATGATCCCATTTTGAATCGCTTCACGGACTGTGGATTGTCTCATTGGGAAGTGTCGATTTCGAGCCGATATCTTATCAGAATTTGCGGTTATCATGGCTGCAGTATTATCGATTTGAGTAACTATAGGATCACATTTAGTTTGAAAAAGTTCTTTGTAGGGGGGTTGAAGCCATTGTGCTGCGGTAGCCAGGGTGGTTAGGGCTGCGTATTCAGCTTCACAAGTGCTCTGAGCTGTGACTGTTTGCTTCTTTGACCACCATGCAATAGGAGATCCATTTTTTAGAAAAATAATTCCAGATGTGCCCTTTGGGGAAGTTAAATTACCCCAGCTACTGTCCGTAGAGGCGGTAAGCTCAGGCTTGCCATTGTTAGAGAAGAAAAGTGATGCTGATTTTGTGCGTGAGACGTAGCGTATGAGGTTTTTTAATGATTGGAAGGCGTTGTTTGATGGATTACGGACATGGCGGCTGAGGCGATTGTCTACATACTGTATATCTGGTCGAGTCATATTAGCAATATGTAGTAATGATCCTACTACTGAACGGTATAATTTAGCATTATCAATAGAATAAGAATTTTTTACTTCACGGTCTATCAGATTATCATCTGAGATAGGTGTATTGGTTTCTTTACAGTGGCTCATGCCTATGTTCTGACAGAGAGAGTCAATTTTGTCTTCTTGATTAATACGTATACCATCAATTTTTTTTTCAATGTTGATGCCAATGAATTTCGTCATGTTACCTAGGTCTTTAAGTTGAAAAACTTTTGCTAGTGTAATAATAGTTTTATGGATTCTATATTTTGATGGGGAAATTATCATAAAATCGTCAACGTATGTTGAGATAATAGTATGATAGCACCGAAATACATTTGAGTCATTTTTGAGTGCATGGAAACCCATGTCGTATAACACTTTTCGGAGTTTGAGCTGCCAACGTCTCGGTGTTGTTTTTAGACCGTAGATTGCTTTTTGAAGTTTGCAAATTAAGTCTCCGGGTTTTTCTCGACCATGAGGTTGTTCTATATATAGTGGAAGATCGATCTCTGCATGTAGAAATGCGGCTGTAATATCAACATGTTGAATAAAAAGTTTGTTAGTAGCGGCTAATGCCAGTAGCATACGCATAATTGTGGCTGGGAGAACGTCGGCATGTTTCATCGGCAAATGGCTCTGCAAAACCACGTGCGCACCATCTAGCTTTGAGTTGACCGTTTGGCTTTTCTTTTAAGGTCCATTTGCCAGTCATTATTTTTCCATTAGCTTCGGTGCGGGGTACTAGAGTCCATACTTTGTTGCGATTCATATTTTCAATTTCATTGCTCATAGCCATGTCCCATTCTTTTGCTTTTGGTCCATGTAGTGCCGCCCCGACTATGTTTGAGTTGTTATTACGAATGGCAAGAAGTTGTGAATTGAGAAGAAAAGAGTTTTCATGCATGCGGACATCACGTCTAATAACAGTTCTATTGGTTTCGGGGCTTAGGATAATATGGCCTCCTGAGAATTCGGTGCCAACATATATGCCATCACTGGCTTTCTGTTTGATTTTATTATTGCTGGGGTCCATCCAGAAAGCACGGCAACCGAACGGATGGAGGTTTTTAATATTTGGTATTCGGTGAAAGACAGCGTATTATGATGAGTTTTGTGCTACACTATTGGGAGTAATGTTAAGGATATTGATGGAAGTTGATAGGATAATTGGCTATAAACGTAGTAGTAACCCTGATTGAAGATGGAGCGCACGCATCTTTTCTGTCACTGTACGGACATTCCTTTCCGCGATACCGTTCTGCTCGGGTGCGTGTGATGAGGATCTATACCATTCGATGCCTCGAGAGTTTAATATTTGATGTAGTGTAGAGTTGGCAAATTCAGTTCCGCTGTCTATGTGAATGCGCATTGGAGGTATACTGAATTTAGTTTTTTAAATGCTCGAGTAGGTATTGAATTTGGGTAGGCACTGTCTTTTTAGAATAGATCAGCCATGCCCATTTCCATAGAGTAAATTCATCAATTACGAATAGAAACCATGTTGCATTGGGAACGGAGTCATCTGTTGTAGTTGGAGCCAAAGTCTTTTGGCCACCAACTAGGTCCATATGAATTGATTCCCCGAAGGAGGATGCAGTCCTGAGAGATCCTTTACCTTTGCACTTTGTAATTTTAGTTTTAGTACATGTTTCACAGTCTATGGGATACTTGTCTCCTTTAATACCAGTGGCGTTAAGAATGATTTCTTGAGCTTTCTGTCCAGGATGCCCAAGGATTTGATGTCAGTTTCGAGTTGCAGAATGTACATTAATTTCGACTGACTTATGCAGAGAGGGCTTATAGATTAGCCTTCCACAGATACGCTGAAAGATGGCACAGATTGAACCGTTCGGATGAATCAGCTCAATATTACGATATTTAGATGGCCATCGGATGGAATATCCTAGTATCTCAAGTTGGCTGTGGATAAGATTCTATATTTTTGGCCAGGTATATGAATGGCTCCGTTGATTATATTAGTTTTGTTGTCAATAGTTGGAAGTAGGAGGTTACCACAGCCGGCCATGGTCACTTGACCGCCCCCTGTTACGCGGACAGTTTGAGAAGATTTAGAATAAGAGGACAAATCACTTTTATTCCCAGAGACATGGAAGTCTGCTGCTGTATCTAATTGGTATGCTGGTTTCTCTAAATTATCATCAACAGAGAGGATTTTCTTATCTGCGGAACTTTCGTTCAGAGTTTTTGCTTTCGATTTCATTTTCTTCCTACACTCCTCTTCTTTATGACCCTTATATCCACAAAAATTACAGGTGATTTGGTTTTTAACAGTACCTAAGTGTTTTGATTTTGGGCCAGTGTTCCATCTTATACATTCAATAAAGATGTCGTCGAATGAGAGATTGTGGCAACGATTGGCAAGGTCTGGTTGTAATTGCGTGAGATGAAATAATAAAAAATATTTCATCTGTTGTTTAACTTCCCTGGTGATGGAAGAATGCTCTTTCAAATCCTGAAAACGTTTTTGGTACTCTTTAGTGAATGTTTTGACTGTCATGTCTTTCGTGGGCTGAAAGTTCTAGAATTTGTGAGAGATATTTATAAGATTAGTTTGAGTATTAGCGATTGATATATTTACAATTGTTGTGAGAGCAACGAAAGGAGAATCACGAGGTGCTACGTTAATGTGAGGGGCGGAATATTTTAATTTCATGGCCCACCAGGCAGACCACAAGGTGTTAACTTTGTTTCTTGGTGGATTTGGGAGGAATGCAGCAGAAGTTTCTGTTAACAAAATTAGGCGTTGAACCGATTCATACCAGTAACATCAGTTAGAAGACTTAAGCGTTGGGAGAGGTGATATTTTCTCAATATTCGTCAGTTTTTCAGATAGTTTACAGATATCACTCTTTGTTATAGATTATGAGCTGGGAAGGTATTAGTAGGCATGTGTTGCAGACCTTTTGCATGTAAAGGAAGATAGTAATAGCTTAACTAGTTTGTTGTAGAAAGGTAATGTTATGAATATCTATTAATTAGGTTAAGGTTAATTAGCTAAGTGAATATTCTACAGAATTTATAAGTTTGTGTGCTACTGTGCGCTCGCTTATTCTTCGCTTACGTTTACATAACTACCACTAGCTCAGAAGAGCAAACAGCACACACATCACACGCAACAGCCAAATATACTTGTGCTAGGTGCAACACTATATACAATACTCTTTTTGGTTCATTCTTTGACTGAGGATTTAATATCTTCTAGAGCTGCAAATATAATTCCACCGATAATAATACCCTCATATATATCAGTCTGACATTCATTTAGTTTACTGGATGGTCCAGCTTGTGCCAAGGCAGAGAGTTTGTTTAAGAGGGAAGATATTGGAATGTTGTGCGTGTGTTGCTGCACGTAGTTTACGAAGCGTGAAGACTAAAGCACGGTGTTTGATGTCATTCAGATGTAGACAGACGCTGTGTGCAGTGGAAGTCACAGAAGGGCCATAACCTATTATGCACGAAGCATGAAAATCTTATTTGAGTGCTAGCTAGATATAAATATAGTTTATCATGTGACACATGTTGTCATGTGACTAGATAGCTACCACCTATTACAATTTGCATACCATCTTTTCATTACTACCAACTTCTTACCACGATATGGCCCCTTGAAAACATCACATTCGAGTATTTGGAGTAAATTTATTGTTAGAATTCCCCATCAATTAACTCGCAATTGCTCAATCTAAAAATTTATGTTTATGTAGTAATTTTGCTGTAAATGTAGTCCACTGTACAGCTACCGAGGTTTGTAGTAAATCTATAATTTGATATTATCCGCTTCAATGCTAATTACTTCTTGAATTCCCACTTATATGATATTCTAATTCTCTATATATTAGAATAATGCTTCATATTTTGAAACAGGCAATTTTGGATGGCGATGTAGGGTCTAGAAACAAAATATTTTGCTCGTCGGATCATAATATTGCTGATTGCTGTCCATCATCCTATTGGAGGGAGGTACGACAAGGTGGGGCGTTCATTATCAACGATATTATGCAACGTTAATTCTCTTTACTTAAAATACATTATCTATGGTTGGCTCCTCATGTCTATGCTACAACTAATTTTGTTTTCAAAAACAAATAGCTAGTTTTTTCTATTCCAGATTTCTTACTATCAAAATAGGGCAGGAACCTTTCCTCACAATTTGTCTATTCTCTGATCATAATATCGCCTCTGGGTATCTAGTAACTTAAGATGGTCAACTTCCAATCAAGTGCACGATTTCTCTGTCCTTGATGTATCAAGTCTCGAAAGCTTACTTCTCAAATTAGAGATTTGACAGATGATTAGTGTGGCAAAGCCAAATATCTCCGCAAACAACAAAATAAATTGCGGGGCTGTGCTAGTTGAGAGAATGGGAGCGACATGCAACAATACTAGGTGGAAAAGCATTTCAATCTGCACTTCCACATCTTCAGGGTGTCAAATGAAATATTCTTTAAAATCCGGATCACAGTCCGCTATTACAGCATAATTATGAGAATTCTTTGCGCGCGGACCCTTGTTTCTAAGTCTCTGTACTCAAACCCCTTCATATTTCATCACCATCTCTTCCTCCCCCCTCATATGACGTGATGCTCCCATATATTCGGGATTGCTATGTGCTTTTATGCCACGGCCGTTGTACTAGTAAGGAAGTAAGAGCACTTCTAAGCAAGTTCACGTTCATTGCTTCGACCTCGCTTGTGTTTAGGTCATTTTTCTTTCCTAGCAATTTCATTATCATTTTTCATTGAAGCCCATTGAGACAGAGAGTGAATGTTTTGACAAATTTTCTTCTAAAGTGAGCAAAATAGTCAAGTTCTTGATGATACTTAGTCAAGATTTAGATTCTTGTCTTTGACAAATTGATTTAACCACCTCAATGGAGGTACCTTTATCAAGGGCCTCGAGCTCGTTGGATCCTCTACCTTACAGCATCCGCAATGGCATGGTAATTCTCGGAATATGCGGACTTTTGTCCCTCCTCTCGACAGTCAGTTTCTTTTTCATCCTCACCTACCGGATGATATATTGGAGGCGTTACTCTGAACACCCTTTGGCACGAACACAAGTTTTCATGCTTATCTACAACCTCTTCATCGCCGACATATTTCAAGCTTTGAGCTTTATTATATCATTCTGGTGGGTTTCAAAAAACAATTTAGTGGGGCCCAATATGACCTGTAATACTCAGGGCTTATTGATACAAATTGGAGATGTTGCTTCCGGCCTCTGGGCCCTTGCTATTGCAGTACACACTTTCCTTAGTATAGTAGCGCAAAAAACTGTCACTCATCGGACTTTCGCCACCTTGGTCGTCCTACTTTGGTCTTTCATTATGATCTTGGCTGCTCTGGGACCACTTAAAGGTGCAAAAGATTTTTTTGTTCCAGCTGGAGCGTGGGTATGCAAAATATAAATAATCAATGTTTTCAATCCCAGCTAAAAACCTTTACAGTGCTGGGTTAACAAACATAATCATTCAGAACGTCTTTATCTACATTATATGTGGATTTTTATATCTGAATTGGGCTCTGTTGCCCTCTATACCTTTATGTTCTTTTATTTACGCTTTCGTATTAAAACAGGCACGTCTAGGGAATCCGTAGCTCATTCAACTGCTTATAGCTTTTTCGTTAAAATTTCTACATTTCGCAAAAAGCCATCACCTCTTTCTGCTGAATCTACAACAATAAGACCTAACATCAGAAATGTGAGAAACTTTTCAGCTACTCGCACTTACATCCTCAAAAGCTCCCGCCATATGGTTGTCTACACATTGGCTTATATAGCTTTAACTCTTCCTCTAGCAGCTGGTCGCGCTTTAAGTATGGCTGGAATAGAACCTCCATTAGGTTATTTTACTGCTGCTGGTATATTAATTGCCTGTAGTGGATTTGTTGACGTAGCCTTATATGTTGGAACGAGGAGGCTTTTGGTGTCGAGCAGTTTGAATCGGAAGAGCATCGATGGGAGAAATGAGAATATAATGAAACCACTTGTAAACAGAGATAGCGAAGGAAATGATATATTCAAGGAAAAAGTTACTAATATAAAAATAATGAATAACGAAAATATGCTTGCCCGTGTGGACGCAGAAGTTCCAATAACAACACCCAACTCATATCATAACGATAGCGAGATTGAGAAAGTAGGTTGGCCTGTTTAAAATATTAACGCTAGAATTATATTTTATGTCGATTCACCAAACTCGGCATTTGAAGTCATTATTTGGACCTTTTGGGGAATAGTTTGAATTTGGATCTAAGTTTAGGATCAGGATTGGCGTTTTATTTATCAAAAAGACCAGCGATGAAGAATGTTTTTTCAGAAATTGAGTCACTAACTCTACTATCAATTCTCAAAGGATAGCTGTTTAAAGAGCATCTTATATTTTCTCTTGTGGAGAAATGATAAAGATGTATATTCAATTTTATGTAAAAAAAAAATTTGAAATTTACTGTGCAAGGTTATTCTCAATGTGATTTATTTACATTTCAAGCCTTACATGAGAAAAGATGGTAAAAAATTCAACACCTTCGTGCATTTCGACTACCAAAAGGTAAGTAAAATTTATTGTATTCAAAATAACTCAAAGATTTGAATATTTGAACAAATATATATCAGTACGAAGTATCAGACAAAAAATAAAGGATTTTTTCTTGAGCATAACATCATTTAGCATTTAACATTGCTACCAAGTTCCTTAGATCTCTTTGATTCCCAATGGATCAACATATGAGGCTGAGGTTTTCAATCGGGACCATCATGATATTCAATATTCCCATATCTAGCTTTCAAATTCAATAAGATCCATGGTATCTTTGATAAATTCGATCGATTTCCTAAAGATGTTCAATCCAACCGCCAATTGTTCAAACCATCCCAATACCCTGAACACGACACACGGTATGCGACGTATCGAGTATTACTACCTATTACAACCACGGCATTTACATAGCTAAGTTACATAAGTTCATAAAATGAGTGAGAGTGATTTGCTACGTGAGTCGGTAGAAGCCCATCAACGTGTAGATAACCGGTCTTCAGCACCAGATGTGATGGATGGATGTTTCCCAAAAGTAACGATAAAAAAAAAGGACTTTGAAAAGAAAAAATCTACGAGTTGATGCTATGAAAAAAATTCCCCATTAACAAAGTAGACCGTACATTTTCTGGAGCAATGAGAAGGGCACTTTTATCTACGTGTTAAAAAAGAAAAATTAATACTAAATGGAAAAAAAATTTTTTTGTGAACCTTTATTACTTTTTAGAGAGAAAAAAGTATACAGAAAAAGCTGCGGCAATCGCTGAATCAGGCGGTCATGATGGTAGATAGGACCACGAGGACTTACTATACCATTCTAGATCGAAGTAATCGGGGGACGCTAGCAGGTTAAAGCGCAGCGTAGCGCGGTCGAGCGGGGCGGGGCGGGGGGGGGGGGGGGT
>QVIK01000993.1:0-15148 GCA_003957845.1 Oidium heveae | reverse complement strand
TGCCTTTGTTGAAGGAAAACCGTGCGCAGATCACGTGGGGGTGAGGAAATAACGAAGGGGGGGTGAGGATTTAACATTTTCCTAAAAATATTACATCACTGGTAATAAAAATTTCATATAAGCTAAGTTAATCCTGCTAAGTATGAATAGAAAACTACTTGATAATAAACATACTTCATAGATGAATTTTCCTCAATTAACTCTTTCGACTCCTTCTCCCTCGACGTTACGACATAAGACCTTAACTAGAGATTAATCATTACTAGTAAGTTGACGGACTAAAATTATAAAAGAGGCAATAAGCGCTTTCCAGTACACAAGAAGCCTCGATCATTGCATGAAACCATGAGAAAGCGAAGAGAAGGGGCCGAAGCCCATTTATACTAGTCGTTTGAAGATTGGTCATCAATCCTTTGGACCGACAAATCTCGGGTGAAGGATGGGCAGCATTAAAGAGAGTAGGTGACTAGGAAGGTCTGTAACATTTTGTTTCTTGACTTGAAAAATACTAGTGAAATAACAATCTTATTTAGAATAATGAATATTACCAAATTGATTGCGTAGATCCAAAACTAGCAAAAGGAATGGATGGATGTTCTGGGGTAGCTTTGCAGGAGCAGAGAAGGAATCTTGTTTGTTCTGGGAGAAGGAGTGGGGCTCCATAGACTCCGAGAAGTACTGTGAGAAAATAGTACCTCTCAGAGACGGGATGGTGTCTATGAAACCCTAGTTTTCCGTCATACAGGACAACGCTCCTGCACACGCATGTGACAACACGATGGAAGAGATGCAAGAAAGATCGATAATTCCAATCGATTGGCCTCCTAACTCTCCTTAACCCCATCGAAGCTGTCTGGGGCTGGATGAAAGACTACATCCAGCGGAATCTTCCAAATCTGGAGGGTGGAAGACAGCAGACGCACAATTCACTTTGAATAATTGTTACGGAGGCATGGCACTCTGTGCCTGCTGAGTTTCTTATAAGACTACTTGAAGGATTGCCTGCCAGGTGTCAGGCGGTAATAGATGCCGGTGGAGGTCCAACCAGATATTGACCTCTTTACAACACAGATAAATACCTATTCACTAAGATTCTTTAATCTTAGTGAATAGATGAAGTAGTGGACGTAAATTAGTCTTTATTTATAATTTTCCTTATTTTAGAAGCTAGATAGTGATGTAGAAAACAAAATAGAGCTGTCACATAAAACTTTATGCTGTCAATCATTAAACAGTTTAAGCATAGTTTGAATAATGAAGGGGNTTCCTTATTTTAGAAGCTAGATAGTGATGTAGAAAACAAAATAGAGCTGTCACATAAAACTTTATGCTGTCAATCATTAAACAGTTTAAGCATAGTTTGAATAATGAAGGGGGGTAAAAACATTCGGTCGTTTGAAATTCACCATATATTTTTTGTTAAGAAAATTCATAAAAGCGATGCATAAACTCTATTTCCATGTAGATCATGCCTATCAAGGCTTGGCGACTCCACCAAAAACCGATGTCAAGGGCACAGGGTAAAAACAATACCATGGTAATAGGGCAGAGTCAATCTAGTGTAAATTTTAGAGTTCTTGAAGCTCTAGGATTCGACAGGGATCGGATAAATAATTTTACCAGACATAGAAGTGATCCGATCTAGTGCGGATTTTTTTGGGCAACAACTCTAATTGCTTACGATTGTTTTCATTTTATTTGCAACAACTGAAGCTTAGTACAGGATCCGTGTTCAGTGGACTTCAGCAACGATCTAGGTTCAGTTTGCGCGACTTATTCAAGAATTGGTGGTCATTAACTTCACCTTTTATTTTTTCTCTAAAGAATTGGAAGTCCGTAATTCGTCCATCCGCTCTGTTTATGTTGCTTTTTCATCAAATGCTTGCCATCTGAACTTTACAATTTTCTTCCGTTTACTCTAGTACTAATTTTTGGTTGTAATATCCACTGATATGGCCAAAAAAGTATGAATCTATTTGATATGTTGGCTTTGAGCTTGAATAAAAAATTATGAATAAGAATAGTCAAGATTTTAAAAAGTAATGTTTTCTGTCCTGAAGTTTTTCAATGGCTTGGCATATAGAAGATGAATGGTCTGTCTGTTCTTTGCAAAAATGCCACTTTTAATTCGCGTATCTTTATACCGCATATAATTAAATTGCCTTTTTGTTCATGATAGTTCTAAAGTTGCAAGAGCATTATACGTCTCGCCGTGATAAAATCTCCTACTTTCTCAATTTTTTTTTGTTGATCTGATGGACTTGGGAATTCACGAGTTTTTTCTTACAGTATACCAGAAAAAATCATAAGCTGCCTATCAGCTTGCTGATTATGTACGATGAACGAGTATAGTTAGTGTATTTGTTACACACTGGATTATTCTTTCTCAACACACTAAGAAAAGAATTATTTGTCAGTTTTCAGCTTCCTGTTATCAAAATACTCAAATGTGTGGCATCCACTGCTTTCGAAGCTTTTTACCTAATTTGATATGAGTATATTTCGCTAAACTAAATCAAAACTTCAAATCCATTTCCTAATTACTTATTCATATAGTCAACATGATAACCACTTGATCGAGTGACAGCCGCACCTCACTTAAGCAAGCTATTTTTGCATTTTCGATATAACTAATGATTTCTGTTTAAGTCTCAGTTACCTCTCGCTCTTACTTATCTGAAAAGTGATTATTTTTTTTTTCATAAATAATCGGCGTAACTTCTTTATTTCTGGCTCCCAATTTTGCGCCTGGAAAAAATGCGCTTTTACTTCACATAGACAACACGGAAAAGAAATTAGACAAAGAATCTCGAGTAGTAGCTTAGGGTGTGATTGACACTAAGAGAGCATCGACTTAGCATGATCCAGGCTCACTAAGTGACTGAACTGTGATATCCACTTTAAAAGAATATATTAATAGAACATTGGCATGTATCTGTGCTATAAAAGATAAAATTAGCTTTGAATACTAATTTTATAATAGTTAGCTCATTACTTTCCAGAAAAAATCACATGCTATAACTAAAAAATGAAAATACTAAGAGGCTCTTCTTATAATAAAGTTTATTCAGATATTAGAGTACAGCAATAAAACTTCTATCCATAAACTGATTATAAAATTGAATTATATCTTAGAAAATACTGGACCCAGAGTCAAGATAAATTTGTTGCTCCAAATCAGATTTGTGGTATTAGCAAATTCATGTCAACTATCAGCGTAATCAAAAAGATTAGAAAACGTCCTGTTCCGGCAATTTCCTAGAATTACTAACACATTATCACTCCTGCTACAGACTTAAAGATGGAATCAGATGGAGTCAGAAGGTAAGTTAGCCTACCATTTGGGAAACCAACTTTCAGATGAAAGCTAAGACTTGGAGGTAACCAAGACTTTTTTGAAAAGATGAGATGCATATATCATGAAATCAACAAAAAAAAAATCGAAGATCTAATGCATTAACAAAGCACATCACCGAACAAGAAAGGCGATCAATTGCTAAAATAAGGATTAAGATCTTATGAACTATTGAATTTTACACACTAGCAAATCTATTGACGATAATAGTCTGCTATGGCATGAAAGGTAAATTTTATCAGCTTAATCGAACGCTCTCGGCAAGCTAAGTAAGAAAAGGTTTTATTAATGACGCCGAATACACCTATTAGCTATGTTATTAGCGTCTTATGGATTTTCGCTGTAAAATTTCTCTGCTTGGAGCTTAAGTATATAACATTCTGTTTGTACTCATTTAGTAGAATGTTTTTGGCACTTTAATATCTCCTACAATCGAATCACAATGCCGGATCGTATTGAACATGGTGATGCAAAAGAGCGTCTTATGTGTATGTTGAAAAAAAGCAAAACTCCAAGTTTTATAACCAATCTATACAATATGTATTAACTTGAAAATCAATTCGTCTTCTTCTCTTTATTTTCTTTTTAATATATCTAACAAATGTATGAGCTTGAAAAAGCGAGCTAACATTTTAAATAGATCACTGTCTTTTAAAAGGATGAGAACAACCTAGATACTTTGTGGTTCTTGAGAATTCAGTGTTCATTTGTACACTATATGTTGAAAAATTTATGTTTACGGGTACGGACAAGTATAGTCGTGAAGGTGCAGAAGAAGATGCTGCTCGCGAAGCTGCCAAAGGCATTTTCCATTGGCATTTTGTATATTTGAAATGGCAGAGCCAACGTGCATTTAGATTGCACCGTGATTAAATCTAAACTGGTCCCAAGTAAGTTTAAAACTTCAAAAAATCAAATTTAAAAATTAATATCATATTTCGGCTAGGCTTTCGATTATAATTTTTAAAAGCTCAAATTAATCAAAGGATAGCTTTTGCTAGAAAGTAGAATATTAACATAAATCTTAGAAATGGTTTAAATTTTGTCCGAAGTACGATTTTGTCATTAATAGCTTGTGAATTTTAGACTATCAAAGCACAATTAAAATAGTTATAGATTTGATGTCTTTTTGCCCAGATAAAATGACCAATTTACCATCCAAATTTAACTTAGGGCTAATCTGACGATAATAAGAACATCAAGCAAGCGAAATTCAAAAATCTTTTGAGATTAAAGCCCAAAAAAAGTTCAGAATTATACTTTTATTTGAACGTTCATTCTAACTATCTAGAATCTAGATAGACATCTAATGGATATTCAGTTGACTAAATGTCTTGTTCAAGTGTGTTAAAATTCTAGTTTTTGAAAAAATTTATAAGCAAAAAAATACGTTGAAGTCGTCTTTCATTATGCTGGACTAAGGTAACTGTTACCTAAGAGACGAAATTTGCGTCCTCTCCTTTACTATCTTAAGCAACTATTCCGGGATCGATCAGTATTTCATCCAAAAAAAAGCAAGTATGACTGACTTAAAACTAGCCTATACAATAATGGTAGAAAGCTAAACTAGATGATTTTTCTATTGCATCATTGGCGCTTTTAGTACTTTCTGCCTTAAATTCGCGCCCTTTAACAGTTACTACAGAGACATGTCCAGAATCAGTTGAAGTAACCTTATAAACAGGCGGATTCCATTTTCGATTCTGACAAAATTCTACTTCAAATTTTAGCTCCCATTTCTTCAATCTCTGCAACTTAAAGGAGACTTCTTTTAACAAACGATAATCGGCATGCATCAAAGATAACACCTCACTCTGAATCATCGCCAGTGAGTTTGGGCTATAAATTCAGCATCATTCTCGACTTGAGAGTTAAAGCCTTTGCATGCATGTCTCGATTCGGAGTGGAAGATCTATTAGATTTTTAGAAAGAGAAGTAACCAAAGTCCAATTTTTTGTGAGGCTTGGAATGGTTAATGTACCTAGGATAGCAAAATGAAATGCACCCATTATAGAAAAATCTATGGGACAAGTTCCGATAAGGGGAGAAATCAACTCCTAGTTATTGATATATCCAATATCTAAGTTAAATATGCTTAGGATTCGACGAAGATACTGCTTAGTATCCTTGTTTAGTTGAATGAGAACAGTAAATATACTATGAAAGCTCACTCATTCTGCTATGTGAGACGGATATATATAGTATCTCAAGACAGGACCACTTTGATAATTATTGACAGAAAAACTTCCAATTATATCCTTGAATTGATAGACGACATAAGTATATTAGACTTTTAATTGTTAAAGGATTTGGGTTTCATCAAACTATTCCCTCTCCCTTATTTCACTTCTAACTGCGAGAGATCTACTCAACGTACTTCAAAGTGGTAGTACAATCGACGTAAGTGTTAATGATATACAGGCAATATTAACCACTAGAAATAACCACGATTCATAGATAATAATATGATACGCCAAACTGATGGAAAAAGAGTTTTATTTTTTTGAGAATTTCAAATATCACTTCTTTTAAAAATACACTACTATGCAACCTGGTGGTCATCAGATAGTTCAAAAAGCTGGAAAAAAAAGGTGTGTGATAGCAAGATTCTGTTAAAACTCGTACACGTACGGTTACTTTTATCTTTGGATTAACGAGTAAGAAAGAGAGAAGGAGAGAGAATAAGACAAAGGAAAGCCTATTACCTTCAAATATCTGTATGTAGTAGTTGTTGCTGAACATTTTGCTTAATTAACTTTTGATATGCTAAATTGTGTTCCAAATGCTTTTGTCCTCATTCAAGTTTATTGGCTTATGGAGACTGGCCAGGCCTGATCTACTGTTTAAATAGTGTTTTATCCGTCACTGAGAAAATCTTGATCAAAAAATAAATTTGTTAGAAAGAACCAATTCAATCGACAAAACTTTCATATTCCCTGCGTACAAAGCATTATTTATAAGATAATTGGCTATGTGAAATTTTGTGTAATGAGTCCATAGCCTCTGAACTTGTAAAAAAAAAAAAAGTGATTGACAAAAAAGATACTTTTATATTAAGACATCAGCCTTATGAAGCTATTAATTATATTATCGAGTAAAGGCTCAGAGTTCAATTGTTTGTGGAGCTTCCCAATGGCATCTATCCACCAGCACCTGGCCTTATCCCCTGATAGGAGGAAATTCATTCGAGTGGCTCTTACAAGAGTCCCGTTGGGTACCAACCGAACTCTCATGTTGTCTCCTTCACGATAAAGCGCTCGTGAACTAATTATGATCACTGTCATATGACTGTCTAGATTTTGGACCCTATCTACCTATTCAGCTAGATTTGGCTTTTCATTCATCATTATAAGCTTCGATACAGGGTTAGATCGGAAGTGCTTGAAAAGTTCAGTCCAATGATTGAGAAAGAGAAGAAGATTTTAGCTTTTCCCCGTACATTTTCCCGTCGCTCTCAATCTGACGCAGACATGAGCCGGAGCATGCATTTTCCTGGCCATCATAAAGTATCTAAGGCTCTATTGAAGCCTTGCCAATCTTTCAGACGTAAACCTTATTTTTCTCTTAATACCTCTCTGAGGTCTATCATACCCCTACTCTTTCTTTCAAATATTAAAAAACTGGGGCTCTTTTTTTTTTCCAGCCTGTAGTTAATACTATACTCTTCACGAATCTAATTGGCAAAGATTTTTTTTAAATGGAAGAGAGAGATCGATACTGAGTTTTCCTTCATCACCCAATCCCGTTAACAAGAGGTCTTTTAATCGTATGGTGTAAAAGTTTTTTTTGTTTTTAATGTCTCTTAATTGCTTCACATTATTATCTCATACCCTGTTAATATTCTAATAATTCTTTGAGTACCAAATTCGCAAAAAGTCACTGCAGATCAAGAGTTAGTTGGCTCCCAGTTCACCAAATCATCACATCGGATAACTGCTTGATATGCGATAATCTAACGTGAAGATTTTATAGGGATACGAAACACTACAATCTGACTGAGACCGAACTTGAGCTGGAATTCATAATAAGTTTCAGAATTCTAGCTTTCAGACTTGTTGTAAATATGTATAGGTTCGAAGAGTGAAAAAAAAAAAAAAATTAATAAAAAGTTGGGTACTGTTACGACTTGTAAGCCATATGAATCCTGTAGCAATCAAAGTCATTGGGATAGTTGGTGTTCACTGGTCACGTGACCAATGTGATATTGCATTGCTCACATCATTAGGAGTCTAGCATATAATATTACTTGCACACCGTTGGGTCACTAAGTGTACGGACCAGCTTGGAAACAACCAGATTATTCCATATGCCGACGAGAATGAACCTCTTTTAGAATGCTATGTTATAAATTAACAATGTGGCGAATATTCTAAAAATCGTATAACAAATATATATATAAATATATATATATGTTAGAATAGCATTAGAATCATGTATTAGTAATAAGTGACGTAACTCTGTTTGTATTTATATATGTTACACATACTAAGCATAGTTAGACATGTGACATACTAGACTAGCCTAAACTAGATTAGCGTAGCTTAGACGGTTGCATATATGTGTCTAAGTACAGGGACATGTAAGGGCATATTTCATAGAAACTCATTAACTGTACCAATATAGGACGTAAATAGAGATAGAAAAAACAACGATTGAAGAACACACAAAATATAGTACTTATATATATATATATTTATATATATCCTATAATCCCAACACTGATCAGTGTCAACCCTACAGGTTAGCATAGAATAGCTAGGAACTAGCAGAAGAGACAGGAGCGACCTCTTTGTGAATCTCCCTGTGCTAAAGAAAGACGCCGACAGTTGGTTAATGAGTAATTCATTAATAGCAATTGCGACTAGACTTTCATAAAATTCCGTTGTAAGTTATTGACTAGCAATTTCCGTCATTGAACCTCTGCAAAGAATTGCATCCATCACGCCCTCTTAATTGATTGTTAATAAAAGCAAAAAAATTAAAAATTAAAAAAATTATTCAAATATGTCTTTCGAGATCCCAAGTGCGTGGAAATCAAAGGAGGAGATACAATCATATGCAAGGCTTCTGACTTTAATCTGCAAAATATGATTACACACATACAGCCGATTCTAAATGTATACATTTTGGAAAGACTGCAATATTACAAGGTAACTGAAAAGAAGGACGGACGACTATGGGAATATTATAGGGAGCATTTTGAGGGATGGACCAGTAAACTTTTTCAAGTAGCCTCATCAGAAGTACGAGGAGAACTAAGAGATCACTTAAGATCCAGGGGAGTGTTTGTTAACAATCGCAAAAGAATCGACTATGCACTTCATGACACCCTTATTGAAACAGAAAAACATAAATGGACATCTGAAGAACTAGCTAAAGCCAAAGAAGATGGTGACTTTGTTTCATCTGTGTATAAAATACCGCCTGGAAGTCCCAAAATGAAAATGGAATCCATATCATCCGAAATTCAAATGCCCTTTGATCAAAAGTTTTCGGAACAAATAGTACCCTCAGAGCTAGCTACCAGGTCAAATATAAAGCCAATTGCATCAGCCACAAATACTATTAGCACCTGAAATCCCTATAGTTACGTTATAAACAAAGTATTAAAACCTCAAATTCCTGTTAGTCAAATGGCTAGAGTAGGTATATTGCCACATTACTCTATTCCGCTAAATCCATCTACATCCAAAATGCTAGCTGATTTAATGAAAATATATATTGATGATAGTAAAAAGTTTGGAGGAAAATTATTTGACATACTTGACAATAAACTACGCATATTTTTTGATAACTGTTAAAAAGTTTGGCTTCCAAACGAAAAATTATCAAACGCTTATTCCATTATGCTCAAACATAAAGCTGCTGATTTTTACTATAGCAACTTACCAGGTAAAGATTACGATTTTGTAAACTTAATTGAATTAACAAAGCAACATCTTGAGATAGAACAAAATCGTCAAGAATATCTTTCAATGTGGAGAAAAACTACCTAACTTCAAATAGTCACATGAAATCCAGATAAGAACCGAAACGAATGTCTGGAGATTCTATTCGATAACCTTCTTAAAATACAGCGTGGATTAAGCGTAGTTTACCAAGAAGAGCATAGCTTACGTGATCAGATCTTAAACGCTTGTCGGGGTATACCAGAGTGTAGAATGGCTCTCATGAAACCTGCTCCTACGTATGAAGGAGTGTGTGCAGATTTACGGTCTGCAATAACTAATGAGGTGAAATGTCGTGAATTTTCCCAATTTTTATATCACAACAACAGCCATACTGTAAATTATCCAGAGAATGAGATAAATTTGACTGACCGGACATATGGAGGTAAAGGTAAACATAGAGACAATTCCAATCAGACAAGCTACCAAAAATTTTCTAGGAAAAACTATCCAGTAAGTCAGGCTTCTAGACAAAAGAAATGCTTTATATGTCGCAAGGTTAGATGTTGGTCCACAAAACATTCACCGGAAGAACGGAGGAATGCGGTTTCGAAGTGGCAGCACATTGCCAATACAACAGGTAGAAGTACCACTCCTGAAGCATTTCACAATTTCCTCATGCAGTGCGAGGGACACGAATTTTGGCCTGAAAATCAAAAAATTGATAAGATAGAACAACTAATGGTAGAGATAGAGATGGAAGAACATCAAGATTCTGATACGTATTTCACAGGATTTGGAGAAATTAATGGTCCAGATACAATTTCTATTCTTGATGATTTTACTATATATCATGTTATCACTTTCCAAAATCCATTCAATCCAGATCAATACCGAAACCCTCGCACTGAAAATGAAGTATTCTCTTTCGAAAGTAGATACTAATCAAATATATTTCAGAGAATTATGCCGGATAGTGGAGCTCCCGGGGTATCAACTGCTGGTGAACCACAGTCTCATGCACTTCAGAAAATCATGCTGTTTCTAATTCTCGATGAATCAACAGCTGGTCAACATAACATTCGCTTTGGTAAAGGTAGTGCCGTTTCTTTAGGTACAGTCAAAGTTCTAACCCCATTCGGAGATGTTAATTTTCATATTGTGCCTACCAATACCCCAATTTTTACTTTGCATCAATGATATGGATAAACTAGGTATAAAATTTGACAATATAAAGAATGTTCTCAAACAAGGAAAAATCAAGTGTGCAGTAACGCGTAAATGGGGCCATCTATGGCTCCTTCTCGACCCATAAAAGCAGGCCCAAGAGAAAAAAATACTTTGGAGCAACCTCACCGAAACAGAACAACAGCGAATTCATCGACGTTTCGGCCACCTAAATGTTAAAAGACTACAGGAAATTTTGACTCGGGCTAATCATAAATTTGACAAAAATATAATTGAGCGAATAGCAAAATACTGTCACCAGTGTCAAATGAATGAAAAGTCATCCGGGCGATTTAGATTTAGACTGAAAGAAGACCTTGAATTCAATGCTGAAATAATTTTCAATATCATGCATCTAGATGGTAGAAATGTTGTCCACAGCGTTCCAATCAGCACGGTTCCTCAAGGAAATTTCAGCAAAATGGGTTTGGGAGGCAATTCGATTATGCTGGATCGATTTCTACCAAGGACCACCGGACCGTATTGTTCACGACGCTGGCACCCAGTTGACTTCAGCCGAGTTCAAGCAAGAAGCAAGAGCCGTTGGATCAGAAACTAAGGAGGTACCTATTGAAGCACATCAAATTGTTGGAAAAATTGAGCGATACCATGCCTGTCTACGACGCTCATACGATTTAATCTAAGTAGATCTTCCAAATGCTAATAGAGATCTTATCTTGCAAATGGCTCTTAAAGCTATAAACGATACAGCAGGACCAAACGGCCTTGTACCAACACTTCTTCTGTTTGGAACATTCCCACGACTAGCAAAAGAATCACCACCATCACCATCTATCACTATTCGTGCAGAGGCCATAATTAAAGCTACTAAAGAGCTAAAGCGTCTCTACGCTGAAAGGATGGTGAAAGATGCCCTTGCAATGAGAAATGGACCCAACACGGCAGCTACTCTAAATCTCCCCTTACCATCAAGTGTAAGAGTTTGGCGCGAGAAAAAGGGATGCACTGGGCCATATACACTATTATTAGTTGACGGAGAGGAATGTACTATTGAGACGCCTCGTGGCCCAAGAAAGTTTCGTAGTACTGTAGTTAAGCCGTACTTTTTAGAAAAAGAATCAACATCTAATCCTCCCCTAATTAATAATACTAACAGGCCAGGAGACGAGTCGGATTTCGACTCTACCTCTTTGTCTATTAGATTTGCTCATGCGGCTATACCCAAACAGTGACAGGCACAATATGACTTCAAACACATGGCATTGAATACTTTATATATATTATTTTTTTCTTATCCGTCTCAAAAGAAATAACCTAACTTGTTGTGTACAGATTCCAAGAGTCAAGAGTTGAAAAAATTAGGATGACGATTTTAATACTGCTTTAATGTGAAAAAACATCTTATTACAAAAATCGGGAAAACTCCATCTTATGCAAGGATAATAACTTAACCATGAAGTGGAAGATGCTCAAGACAATAGATCCCTTACAATCCAGATATCTAGGGCACGTACCTTGCGTCGTAAATAAATACATCAGATTGTTTCAATCATGCTAGAGATGTGATCTGATTACTTTGATTAAAGCTAAATAATCTGATACTTGATCCTAGACTTAAAATATACAGACCTTCATTATGGACCATTCTCGTCTTCCATGATCACCACTCATCAAAGGGACAATAACGATGGAAATCAACAAGGCCTCATCCAGTCGATCAAAGCCGATTCCGATCAGATCGTGATGACTTGGCTTGAACTATCCTTTACTTATAGCTTATCTTATTTAGATAAGGCACTATGGATCATATTCAGCTAATGCTAGATTCTCCAAATGGCCCACTGGCAAGGTTATTAATCACATCAACTATGAGATGGATCACCTTTCCACGGTATCATAGAAGTAGAATACTATCCAGACAAAATAGAGTGACTGCGCCAAGAATATTCACACTAGATTCGCACTAAATCACGCTCATATCTGGTAAAAGTGTTTTATACAACCTTAGTCGAATTCTTGGACTTTCCGAATTCTAAAATTCACACTTGATTCTCGGTAGATCTCTACCATATATGGTAATTTTTACTTTTAGCTGGTAACTCTGGTGCTCTCCAAAAAAGGCCATCCCCCAGCAAATTTCATCCACTAACTTCATGGTCCTAACATATCACATGCATTCGAGTCGCAATCCTTCCAGAAGCTTACAGTTGTACTATTCACAAAACCTAAGTTTTGAGTAGAGACTTCCGGGGGCTAGGCTATTCTATGTGAAAGGATTGGCAACTTGTAGGACCTACGCCGCTTTTTGACACTAGATTCGCACCACATCAGCAGGGATGTTTTCAGTGCACTAGTCCATTTTAAGCTAGGTATTGCTAGAGTGGTAGGGTGTTTTTCCGACAACCAGTTCAGACGCTGAAAGCGCGTTCAACATCGTGATTTCCGCACCGAACAACGTTATTGAAATTTAAGATTCAAATGGACTCTTTCTGCAGTATAATATTCCCACCAATGACTAAAATCTTAAGTGAGAACCATTGCTTTATCCCGTCACAATACAGAAAAGAAATCCAATTATCGACAAACGCCTTGGTCAACGTGCGGTACTTCTTGTTTTAATTGTTGACAGTGAGACCAAAACACGCTTCGTTAAATCTTTCAAGTTTTCCCGTTGGCGAAAAATCAACAATCATAGAAAATAATCATCGGAATCTCGTCAGTTTGCCCAAGTTAACAGGTGTCCTAAACAAAGCACTTCGATTTTGTGAAAACACGAAGCCAGATTTACAGATAAATAATCATTGCTAAGAACACTCTACTAGGCTAGAATGATGGAAGGAGACTCTAATGATCTCCGACTAGAGCTCGGCGACGAGACTTGAAAGCTTTCAATATATAATTGAAGGGAACTGATGGATATATCTAAGTCTTGAATCTCCTGTATGCGGACTTTAAGACCTTCAAACCTTGCCGATAACCGCCGACAACAACCCTGCCGTCCTAACTTGAGATAACTGGCTGTAAAATATTGCCAGCATTATGTCACTATCAGTCTTCTATAAGACAATTATTATATCATTGCTAATCAAAGATCATAAAAGATCATAAAAGATCATAAAAGATCATAAAAGATCATAAAGATTTGAACTGCAAAAAGAGACTCATTCTTGTGTTTTCAGGCTCATAGCTTGCTTTTCCTCTTCATTTATTTACCTACGGCATTGTGTATGTGTGTGTGTGTGTGTGTGTGTGTGTGAGTTGATATGTGATGATTCAATGTATATATGTACTTTCCTATCGCTATGATTACCTCAGTGCCCTTTGGCTTTACACTATCAGTCCTTAATACTATGCACGCCTCATTTTTTTACCTTGTTACCTTGTTTCACCATAAATTACAATTGAGCTCAATCTAAAATCTCTTTGTCGAATTGACAACTGATAATCTAAGTGCAAATAACGGTTGACATAACTATGTGTATACAAAATCTGACTTGGTGCAGCAGTCTTCCAACCCAACTTATCATTTGAGCAATTGAGTAATTGAGCACTTGCGGTGTTTGATGTTGAAGACCAGCTTGCGATATGTTCAGCCCAAAGGGTCTGATTTGAATCAAAGATCCATTGAAAAGACAAAACATGTTAAGCCAGTATTCTCTCAACTCGATATGACTGATCTCATTTGCATGCTTCAAATTTGCAGATCACTTGAACAACTTTATAAACATACAGCCCCTTCACAAGACCAGATTCTGGCAAACTGTAAAAATTGAGTATCGGGAAAATAACCACTGCTCTAAGAAAGCGCGCCATGAAAAATTCACAAATGCAGAGAGAAAATTGTGGATGAACGTCTACGTCGGCTACTCCCTGAAATGGATCGCTACAGTTTGGTGGACAAAAGGATACGATAAGGGATTGGATTTGTATATTATAACACCCATTTTCCTCTTAGGCATAGATCTGAACTGCATCGAATAATTTCTCCACATAGTTATCTGAATAACAAACGATCTCTACACAAACCCTTATCTTCTATCTCCTACTCATTCGTCCTTCATAACGGTAGAACGAATAAGCGGTAACTTGTTATTAGTATTTTTGAATGTCTATCAAATGTCAATTTTCTTCTAAAGATTTGATGTGATAACTTTGAAACTCAATATCCTAGCTCTAATGTAGAGTCGGTCATGAGAATCTCGTACTACAGAAAGAGTCCTTTGGAACCTTAAATTTGACTGACGTGGTGCAGGACGAAGACCATGATGCTAAACGCCCTTTCATGGTTGAGTCCGTGATAAGTGGTATGGACTGGTTGTCGGAAAAACACCCCATGACGCTATCACTCCATGGCCCTAGCACTGCGTAGCCTAAACTGGACTAGTGCATCGGAAATAGCCTTGTTGATTTAGCGTCAATCCAGTGTAAACTTTAGAGTTCTTCAAGTTCAAGGATTCAACAGGGGTCGGATAAAATATTTTTACCAGATGTGGAAGTGATCTACTGTGAATCTAGTGTGAATCTAGTGTGAATTTTTTGCGCAACCACTCTATTGTTTTTTTTTTTTGTTATGTTTTAACTTATTTAGCATACATCCATTTATTATATGTGCAGTTAGCAAGACATATTGTTAGCAAATTAAGGCTAGCGAGATCTTAGATCGTAATTTAGACAGGGGCCATCCTTAGTGGCTTGGCAGTTGGACCCTTGCTACAAT
>QVIK01000992.1:0-15198 GCA_003957845.1 Oidium heveae | reverse complement strand
AATCTTCGAGAAGTTGGAGGATACATAGGCAATGTATTTAGCTATGGAGATTATCTATCTCTTTTTCTTCTGTAGAGTTTTACAATAAACTAATTTTCTTCTGGACTTGCTCTGTTGTTTACCAACACCAATTGATCCGGCAACACGCCTAGCCTTTTGGTTTGNCTGTAGAGTTTTACAATAAACTAATTTTCTTCTGGACTTGCTCTGTTGTTTACCAACACCAATTGATCCGGCAACACGCCTAGCCTTTTGGTTTGTACCAACGACTTATCTTCATTAGAGTTTGTAGTATTGGAAATAAGGAGCCCTTCGCTCTACATTTTCTGGGTCAAGCGATGGTGGAAAAAAAGTACTAAAGAAAAGATGTTGTAGAGACGACGACGATTGAGATCCGCGGTGATAAATGGGAATTCTGAAGGGGAGGACTCTGCAGATCTTCTTGGCTATCTTAGATATGCGGAGCATACTGAGCGTTTGCACTAGCACCGTGTCAAGGTGAAGATCTCGACTTTACCGGCATCATAATCAAAAGAAAGTTGTAAAAGAATGATAAGGAACGTGCTATATAGCCTGCAGGGTTATTCT
The DNA here is from genome assembly GCA_003957845.1 of Oidium heveae. Lineage (NCBI taxonomy): Eukaryota > Fungi > Ascomycota > Leotiomycetes > Helotiales > Erysiphaceae > Oidium > Oidium heveae. The sequence goes on along the minus strand of QVIK01000992.1, from coordinate 14,610 downwards.
CGAGGAGGGTTTGTTTAAGAGGGAGGTGAATTATTGCTAGCACTTATAGCCACATATAAGGCTTCTTGGTGCCATCATAGATCATTGATATTGTTATCAATTTCGTTGATGAGGAATGATTTGATGATGTCTTAGGGTATTAGTAAATCGTCGCTGTGCTTCCACAAACCTAACGCCTCAGATTGACAGGCCAGATATAAAGAGAACACAATAATTACCCCGCTTAGGTAGCCGTTGCTGTGGGGTTGCCATAGACGATCATGAATACAAGATAATTATATAGAAAGTAAATAAGTAGAACTTAAGTGCTATCTACACAACTTTGAATTATACCAAATAGATACTTTTGCTGTCCACAGGCTGTCTCTTCTTATTCTTTTGTTTCACTAAAAATGGTAACCAAATACTAGACATGTCCATAAAGCAAGAAACTCCTAATACTAAAGACTACAGTGTTGATGCGGCTAATACTTCTGATTCTAAAACTATTTACTCTTGGTACAAAGAATTTGGTCTCTTATCCATTATTTTGTCATCATATCACAGAAAGACATTGATTGTAGTACGCCCTTTGTTGCATTTTTCTAGGATAAAAATTATGCATTACTTTTTATCAGATCAATTGGCTACCGACCAGAAAGAAGGCTTGGTTAATTTTGCATTTGATAGCAAGTATAGATAATAGGTATTCAAAGCCGCCATATCTTTTACTTTTCAACAGCTCTAGAGTGTCATCCGTAACCTTAGATCCATGCAACACCTTGTACAATACAGATTTCCTAACTTCTATCACTTCACTTCCTGATTCAATAATATACGTATGTGCGACAAAACAATAATAGATATGCGTTAATAAAGAGTGTTATGAGATAGAAGATTTCTGATTATGACATAACGCTCAATCAATTGATGTGGTGAATCACCTAGATATATAGTGTGATTTTCTAGTAATGTGATATAGACATGGATTTGCCTTCTTCGCAGCACAGTGACGTTAGTCAATCAACCACGATTACACAACAAATTAGTTTTGGAGCTCAGGACATATTGCACTTTTGGAGCGGAGCCGCCAGTGTGTGCGAAACAACATTCCTAGTAGCAAAGTAAATAATCGTAAAAAAGTACTTATTGTGAAAAGTTGTTCGATTATAACTTTGTTTACATATCACGCAAGGTTAACATATAAGAAAGCGGTAAGGGAGCACAATTTCAGAACTTGTGATAGTTGGTAATAATTCAAACCATATCCCAAAGGGGATAATTCAAGGTACTATATCAATTATAACCCAAGGTTTAATTTCAGGATGAAGCTCTAAACACTGTTTGGATATGCTATTGTTTTATCTTATCATAATCCTTCTCATATAGTAGTATTCCTTGTATATTTATTCAATTAGGGCTTTGGTCAACTGCTTTTGTCATATACTTGAAAAGACCGGCATAATTTGTGGATTAATTTATTCCAAGTCTGATATTCTATTACTCACGTCTTATCTGAAGCTGTGATTTTGGTTTTCCTAATTAACAACTGATTTAAACCTCTGGAGATTTCTTTTTATCACGAACGTTTTCTACTCGAGCTGTAGCTATTACAAAAGTTATATCACAGCCTGTATCTCTTACAATCTTAATAATCACAATCATGGAATAAAAAATAACTTTACGTCGCATTGAAACTCGAATATTCAAGTTGTTAGATGTCTAGGTCTCAATCTAAAGCCTCCGTTGAGCGTGGATAGTTAGCAGTCTTCTTTCGAGGAATTTAGAGAAATTATGTTGCTGTCCTATGTATTTGGATTTGAACTGGTGGATTCTCGAGAGCTGCTAATTGGATGATCCATTTAACAAATAACCGCTCTTAGGCAGATCCTAGGTCGGTCATTACAACAAGCCTTCTGAGGTCAGGGGTTGCTTTTGGATGATCATTGAAAACGGATAAAATATTGTCACTATTAAGATTCTTCATCGATAAATCACTTGCGAATACGTTTGGTTCAGTTTCAAATATTCTGTTATTGGGTTATCATTAAGTGTCAAGAATAGAAGTGATGGGCCAAATTGATAAATTAGTTATTTGCGTCTCTGTTTTTGTTCGGAAGTTTTTATGTTGATTTCGATGTTAGGTTAAAGATAGACATGTGAACTAGGGATATCAAGAGACGAATTCCTTTCGATCTCTCTGTTTCACTTTATTTTTCGCCATTTATAAATCTTGCAAGGAAATAACCAGTGTATCTTCTGACGACTCAATCAGCATAAGTATCTCAACAATTGGATAGAAAATAATGTTATTCAACTGCTCTCTGCAGCTTTTGCGTGGGCGACAAATAGTCCTTATTGCAACATCCAGAATATGCGTAGGGGCGCTCAGTTCTCCTTGTGAATAAACCGTTCTTATAGTAACAAGCATAGAAATAAGTCTTTGACTGGCAAGGGGTATTCCGAATTTGGGACTTGACTGTTATATGTATCAGACGGGAATCCGTAGCGGGAATTCCAGAGAATCAGAAAAGTTAGATCCCAAATGTTTCATAAGTCGATCCCAACAGTCTCGGAAGATTTCTTAGGAGCAATTTGTATTCATCCATTCTTCGGCTTCGGCTTTTGGGCGTGTGAAAAGAATCTGCGCGACGGGGATTTAAATTCAATTTTCATTCTTTGAATAATTGTCCTAACGATTTAATGACTATGGACTGAAGAAAAATACGGACATTTAGGTAATTCTCATTATGCTGCTCATTCAATTACTTTGTATTTGCCTAAGAAATCCTCCGACCGTGCGGGGTCCGTGATTGAGCAAGCACCTAAGCGAGCGGCCTTACCATTGGGTAAAAAGCCTTAATTTAATGGCTGAACACGAATCCCAATGTAAACAAAACAACGCGAAGCGAGAACCCACGTCTCATCCTTCCGTACACCGGCGTATATGATTATCGACAGATCCGCATTTCTGATTGTCATCTTTTCTGCTAATTAATTTGATGGCTACTAAAGCCTTGCGACAGCTTCAATTTGAACTATTTATCAAATTTTACAATCTATTATCAGCGATTTTTCTCCATCTATTGGCCGCGCCAAAGTCCTCACCATAAACGCGTTTCTTATATTCAGATCTGCCAGCTGTCGCCGATACAATTCCCTTCACAATTTCTGAATCAACTCCCGGATAAATATAAAGGTAACTTTCTCTGTATCGCAAGGAAAATCAAAACCAACCTATTGAAAAGGTCTGGCACTAAAGATAAAAATATCAATCCGAGTTGTTCATTATCCTTTTCTTTCTCGTGGATCGAGGAATTCACAGCTAAATCTTTTCAAAACCTTGGTTTTCATTTAAATCAGTCAAGACTCAACTCGTGGAAATTTAAGGCGCTAGACGCTAGATCTGATAATTTGCGACATAATACCACTCTCAACATCTCCTCAAGACAAAAGACGCTGTTTGCATATTTACGATACTATCTTCTGGACTTGATTTAAACTATCCATCGGAAGAGAAGTTCTGAAAATTGCTTCTCTCTATTGAGACATAGGTAGCTACCTATCACTTGCTCAGTAAAAACTAATCATATTCTGAATAATATCTTTGCAATCTTAATTTCTTCTCTTTTGTGGCATATCACCAAACTAACACCATCGGGATTGTTCTACTGCTATCTCATTAAATAATTTAGGAATATATAATAACATAACAATGAGCGAACACTTAGATGGATCCAATACTTTACCTCGAGATTTCAGGTTTCGCTATCAAGACAGTCTTACAACTCCAGAGCCAGTCTCTTCTACGGAGATCTATCCACCATCTCCTCCAAGACAACGTCTAAAGGTCAGAAGGCGAGTCGCTTCTAGCTTACAAGCGCCAACAAAACAATTTCTCGCTTCAGTTGAAGCTGCAGACATTCCTCTGCCCACAATTGAGTATCCAAAACCCACAGGAAACTTAGATAAATTGGATGAGACAGATGAATATACAACGGAATCTATTATATTACGAAGACACGTTTCTACACCTAAGACACCGGCGTACCTGCCATCCTTAAAAAAAATTCCATTAAGACCAGATTGGTACATGGATGATATCCAGAAAGATTGCTTTATTCGGCCATGTTCATCACATTCAATAAGCTCAGATGTGTCAAACGAATCATCCTATAGTAATGGGCAATCAGGTTGCGTTTCTGAAGATGGAAGCTGCACCAGTCCAGACTCGGAATACTCAGATCCTTTTCATTATCCAAGTCTAAAAGTAAATGAAGATAAATGTATTCAACAGAAGATTCAACAGAGAAAAAGAGAAGGGCCTACGAAAATTAAACTCAATTCTAATATTCGAAAGAAGGCATATAATAGTGCTCCTTGGTCAAAAGCACAAATTACTCACTTATGGGCCACATATCTTTTGTATTTACAGGATCCAACTGTGACTCCATTTAGAATCGGGGCGAGCCGAGTTCCCCCAGAAGGTGTTTGTCATCGAGTTGCAAGAGAGGCTAGGAGGAGTTGGAAGGGCCCTAAGTCTGTTTATTCTCGGACTTCATTGATGCAATCTAACTCTGATAACGAAAGTGAGGATAAAAACCTTCTTGAAAAGAATCCTAAAATTTACGTTCAATGGCCCCACTCTAGCTCGGCTACCCGTAGTAAATTGAGAAATATTTGTCGACATAGAGACCCAAGTGCATTATATCGCTTTCAACACTATCTGCAAAGTAGAAGTCCAACACCCTTCTCAAAGTCAACTCCTTGTCAAGTATCGCAAAACCTTACACCAGAAACTCATGAAAGTTGCTTGAACATACAAGATATTTCTATCTCACTCAGTCTGAGCACTTCGGAAAGTATGCGACCTGACGGGGTCCTGGCTGGTCTAGCTCAAGATGATACAACAAAAAATAACCAACCATCTAATTTATTTATGCCATATCGTCATTCTGAAGCTCGTACGAATTTGCATGGTACGGGGTATCGACTAGGATCCCCTTTCTCCCGCACATATGGCCCCAGCACCTCCAGAATAAATGAACAAATGGCTTTACCATTCTCCAGAAACCTAGGTTCTCCCCTTCAATTTGGAAAAGGACGCTCACTCAACGGAATTCAGCGACGACGGGCTCAGTTACTTCTACGTGAAGAATATATGCCAAGGTCACTTATAGTTCGGTTTAACAAAAATAATGAACAACACTTTGATAGCCAAAATGAGTCTCCACATTCAGTAACGCGAGGATTTAGCTTGGGTGAAGAAACAACTACCACTCAAGCTCTTCATTCCGCCCTTGATCTATTACCACCCCCTTCGTTCAATCGCACATGGCCACAGAGACTAAGGAACCAAAAATCCGGAAGTTTTCACTCCCCTCGACTTAGGTCGCCATTTGCGGAGTCCAGTACTAGCGAAATAACCCCTTGTCTAGATACGAGAAAATCTAAACCATCTTGTAGCAACTCGTTAGCTGTTCCCCCTTATAAAGTAAATAGGTCTACAGAATCATACGATTTTGGAAAAGAGCTTAAAAATCCAAATTGTGAGCTTTCTCAAGAAACAACTCGAAAAGACTTTTAAGATACAGAGCAGAGTAATATTCTGAGAAAGCACGCTATAAATCCTTTGATGAAATGAAATGAGTGTTTTTTTTTTCAATTCATTCCTTTGCTCTACGATACATGACGGTCTGGCTATGTTCTTTATTCTCTCCCTGTATCATGATACTATGATAGGAAAATACGGATGTCTACGTGATTAAGATGCTTGCAAAGCCAGGCCAACAGCACTGGCCTCACAATATTTTATCTTTTCTTTTACATTTTGACTATACATTAGTAACGCCAGATATGACCGCTCTATTGACGGAGTTTTATTTATTATTATCACACATCTTGATTGCCAGGTATTGGGAAGAAATTATCGAATTGGAAAAATAAAAAGATAAAAGATTAAGCCGCATGATTCTAAGGCCTTATATTGCGTCTTAAGTATTGAAAATTTACTCTTATTATTTAAACACTCAGAGTTGATTTGGCAAGATATCATCTCTTGAGTCAAATTTTTCTTTTTTCTAAGTCAACGGATAAGTTTTGAGCGAAAGATTTGGCTTGAATTATATTTATGAAATTGACAAAATATCAATCACTATGGGTTATCTTTTTTTTTATCTTTTGTCTCTAAAAGTCGGGCCTTAATTTTTATATTTTCTCTCTCTCTCATTTATTCTTTGAGGAAAAATAAATTTAACTTCTAGTGTCTTCATCTGTTGGGAGGTGGGATAAATAGTATGGGGGAAGGGGTGCGAGTTTTTATAGATTTGATGCTCTATGCTAGCAGAATCGCAGAACCGATTTTGGGAAAGTAAAACATATAGTTAGTTCATGGAACTCGTAGGATGAAATAAAGTCTTTTTTAAAACATAACCTATTTTTTTTCCTTTAATCTTTCCATCTTCCCCCATTCTTCCCCCCCTCAAAAAATTTAGTAAATGATTTTGTATTTTGAAAAAATGATAACACACTTGAGTTTTTACAAAGTTCGTAACATGAATTCACACTTCTAAAAACAAATCATATCTCCCTTAGTATTAAGAGTTTTTCTTTGGTGACCTCATTTATTGACACCCGGAATTCCTATTTTGACAACCACAAAGATAAGAAGGTATAAAGATTCATCATATTCTAGACTTTATTCATTAGTTGCTGTAACAACTTAATCTCTAAATCATGCTTGACTTTCCATTCCACAATCTTCGTGATCCCAAAGATATGAAATTTATAACTTCTGGATTATATATTCATGTCAATCAAACCTGAATAAATTTTCAAGAGAGACAAGTTTAAAAAAAAAAATTAAATTAAATTAAGAGCACCCCATTCCCCCCCCCTTCCCTTTTTTCATGCTTGAGTTTCATGAAACTTTAAATCTTTTCATAAATTTAAAAAAAAAAATAAAAAAATAAACAATAAATTCTAGTTTTAATGAAGATTGGCGTTAGGTCATATTACCCTATGGCCACGGTATAAATTGTAGGAGGAGCCACTAGTAGGAGTATAAGCGAGATGACCATATCCCAATAAAGAATGATCTGTTATCAAATAGAGTTTATCCCCCGTACTTATGAAATTTCTTGGCAAAAACTTTATATATGGAAAATTCATCCCACAGAGAAATTGTAGGTGGGTCATTTCTTTTAATTTAAGCCAGATTCATACATGATCTGCTGCATAAAATTTTATGCAATCATACTATCAAAATTTACAACCTCAAGACTGGAGGAAAGATTTAAACAAAGATTTAAAAAATTGGATCAATAAAAGCAGATAAAAACATCAGTCTACTTTGTCGGGCCCCCATCAGCATCTATAACCACCTTACATCCGGACAGCATAGTCTTAACAAGTTTGACAAAGTATTCAGAGGACACAACCAGTCGAAGTGTATCTCGCGATCTTTTTTTTCCGCTACCTAGACTTGAATAGATGAGCTGAATGTAATCTTCCATGCTATCCCAAACAGCCTCTCTCGTATTAAGGTCTAGGAAGTTGGGAGGCCAAGGAATTGGAGTATTGACTCTCTCCCCCATTTCTTCCATCGTCCTGGCTCCCGTGTGAGGAGGAGCGTTGCACTGCATCACAGAGAACCAGGGCCGCATAGAGACTTTCCCATCACTAAGAGGTACCATTCTCTAACAGTATTTTTCAGAATCAATAGAGCCTCGTTCTTTCTCCCAAGAAAGGCGGGGACCGTTCTCCGGACCTGCAAAACAACCCCTGAACATCCAGCTGATACTACTCCTTATCTTTTCACCTACTCGGTTGATATCTCATTCTTCACCAGTCTACGGTAAAATTTAAATCCAATAATGGGATACATATTATAGAGCAAAATATTCACCTCTCTGGAGATCTACTCTCTTGAATGCTCGCTCACGATTCTTTACTCAGTTTTCGTCAGTCCAAATTATGGACATTCAGTCCTCCACAGTTCAGTCCTCCACAGTTCAGTCCTCCACAGTCCAGTGAACGTGGGCTTCAGCCCATTTTTGGCGAAACCTCTCGGTCAGTTCGGATACCGGAGGTCTTTTGTGCGCAGGGTGACGCTGATTACCTCTTTTCCGAAACTCAGTCTGAAGAACTCTTTCAGTGACACTTAAATGTTTAAAAGGAACCAGCAGCGAGTTCGAGATATGTCATTCTTCGATTTATTGAAAATGACTTCACAAAATTGTCTATCTCGTCGACATCTTCGATAGATAAAATCGGCGAACGACCTTTTCTTTTCTTTGTTGTGACGTTGCCGCGGCGCAATGCGTAGCCAACTTGACGCAAAGATAATTTTAACTGATTAGAAATTTCCTAGTTATTACCCAGTAAACGTGCGACGATGAGGATAAGACAATGAAAATTATGAAATTGTATGGAGAATTAGTTGTGTGTAAGTTCGCCTACTAATCCAGGCTAAGAGATTACTAGCTCCGCACTAGCATTCTATGAATCCCTGAAGCGAGAAATGTCCCTCCCCACTTAGACAGACCCACCTACAATTTCAACCGTGACTATAGCGTAGATACGTAACGAAAATTCAGGCTAGTAGATTTAAGTCTGTATACTGCAGCTTGCAGTTGAATTATCATATGAAGGCAAAGCAAAGCTTTGGGCGGCGTAGGTTAATTTTCTTTGTAAGCATATTATTATATCCTGCTAAGAAGGGAAAGTCTTAGACAACGCGTCAGCTTTTTCTCAGAAAATGTTAAATTAATTTAAATCCGAATACTAGATGGACGAGAATTCTGCCCGAAATGAATAGATAGCTCTTAGGTGGAAGGGAGAAAGAGAATCCATATAGATGGTAATTAGTTAAAACGTTATCTTGAAAAATATTTTTTTCTTCGCAAGGAAAAATAGTTTCTAATTCGCTGATCTCATCAAGGAGTAAGTAACATGAAGTAATTTCGGGGAGGAGAGCCAACGGCAACGTTGAGCTCTATGCAGACTAAATAATATGTAGCGACGAAAATAGACGCCCAAAATATAGATATGCTGCGACAATGTATAATGGATATTAGCTTCGAAATTAAAAAATAAAAAATTATACATATATTGGTCTTATTTATACTTCCTGTCGGGGTTTCCTTCATCGGCACCTTATGAGTTTTTTTTTTTCAATATTATGTCCTAGTCGCCGGCATTGGCCATATCTTTTTCTCCTACCAAGTCACCTAATTCCTGACAGTGGCTACTGGCTTCCTTACATCAATTCTTTCATCGGAGTATGCGTCTTCTACATGGAGACGAGTTGCTTTATTTCATCTTTGGTGTCATACTATTTTTCATGGTATTCACGCTTTTTTTTTTTTTCAATGGTGTGTATAGCAACTTGATTTGTGCCGACCGATACTTTGCTTCTATCTAGAATAATGATTAAAAATGGGAATTAATTTAAGATTAATTTGTCTGCTCTACATAGTAAAGCATGAGTGAGAGAAATTTCTCACTTACAATTCTGTAAGCAAATGCCTGGCGGCTCTTCCGAATCCGATCGGGTCCGGTCGGCTGCTTCGACGCACGGACTCGACAATGTTCGGGATGGGCCATTTGCGGACGCTGATGTGAGCCGTTTGTGATCCCACCTCTACCCGCACTCTACCCTAACTCCGGTGTGTCTTGTTACTTTATGTATTTTTAATTTAACTCCAGCTACAATTAGATTCTCGGAGCAATGATTTATTTCTTCGCACCAACCATAGACTAGGTCCTGGTGCTGTGTTCTGTATCCTTGATATAACTAATTCAAAGTCTTACTAAACATATATTTCTTCTCAGTTGGGAGACTTAGTTTGCGTAGTTATCCCTATGATGATTATTGTCGTGCTTGGGGGAACGTCCAGGCCGAAGCACAAAATTCAAAAGCCTACTGGATTCCATATAGCTCTACATCCAAAATCTCTCAACTTCTGCCCAAAATATATCTCTCTTTTGCATCTGTCGATGTCCATCGATCATCTTCCTTGTTATAGCTGGTCCCCATTCTCCAATTTCGCTTATTCTGGATTCAATCAATCCAAAAAAGATAATTCCCCCTCAAAATCCGTTCTAGTACTCCGTTGCATACCCTTTGGCCTCCAGTGATATCATCTTTAGGACCGGATTTTCTTTAACTGTCTTGATATATTTCAATGCCAAATGTTGTATCGAGCTACAAAACCTGTACTAAAGAGTTAGAAATTCGCTGTTCAAGGCTTTTTTTCACGTTTGTTGTAGATAGCAATTCTCAATTTTGAAATTTATTGGTCGCCTTGCTATGAGTAAACATTTCCTTCACGACACATTTCGGGTTTGATTTTACGAATACTAATATCACGCGAACATCAGTAGCAATCTTATAATGTATCTGCGTTGCTTATTGATGAGTAGGGTAATAGCAGATTAAAAACTCATATAGAATATATAGATAAGGACTCAGTTTTATCTATATAAAGAATGCCTATTCGAATCATTTTTTGAAGTGCAGTGATATAGTTCTTCAAGGGTAAGAATAGGTCTACATTTACTGCCTGAAGAAGATGAGATGACTGAAAAGATATGAATAGTGGAATAATCTTCCTTAATTACAGAGCTCATTGAACTCAAGAGTTGCATGATATCAGTGCAAATCCATAATAGGTGATAGGTTAGCTTAGACCAAATTTCTCTAAGTATATACATTAAACAGATTATCGACCTAACCTAGGCGTATTTTGTCGTTTATGCAGCCATTAGACATTAACCAGGAGATATTACCTGATCCAGGCGTGCTGATGCATCTTTTATTGGAGGGCTACCAACAACGAAATCGATCTGTTGAGAGCTCCATTCGTTTTTATGAGAGTGAAAAACTCGTGGTTCTTTTTGAACAAACGTAGACTTATAGGTCTTATTAGAGCTTGTTATAGTCGATCCAGATCCTTGATCATCAATCTCTAGCCATGTTCATTTAGATTATATTTAACTTCAAGGGAAATTCCATGTTTCTTAAGTACATTGACCTATAGTTTGAGCCAGGCAAATATAAGGATCTTATCCTTATATTTGACTTGTTTGTGGACGCATTTGACGTAACGTTCACCCCTAATTAGGGAATATCTTTCTCTAAATCTATGCACCCATATTTTGCCTATAGTAATATAGAACTAGCCCGGCTGTGAAAATTTTTGGAGGCCATCCAATATTTTTCTCCTGTCGAGTTGGATATCCCCGTTCTTCTAAATCTAAGATACATTAGAAATGTGTCTGCTTCTCAATCCCGTTCAATTTGCAGTTCGTTGACAACGTTAGAGATTGTGTAGTTTTGTCGTTATTTCTGTTACGGAGGATATTTCATTTCACTTCCAAGGCGCGTGCAGCTTTTAATTTAGTCGAGATCTGGCAAGCCTCGATGGCTCTCATGACCAGCTTGAGTCTATTCAACCTCATTGAGATTGTTTCACGCATTTTAAAAGCCATAACAGTAGCAAGTGCTGACATAAATACACGAAGTATACTGAAATTAGATGAATGACCAGTAGGTGTTATATGATGCTCATTATTGAAGTTCATAACCGAACCCAGATAAGGACACCCCTGTAAATTACTACAACACACCTCAACTCGGTTAAGAATCCTGCCTTGTATAAATAAACTCAGCAGCATTAGATAGATCTATAGCTTTATTAATTTACAATATTGAGTCTTTGCCTGTCTATTCCACAAATCCTAACAATAAAGCTCTCTATTTTAGACACCCAAAGACTCTTGCCACCATCTAATTGCCATGTCACTTCCCAACAATCTGTTGTCCGGACTAGACTCGGAAAATATTATACCAAAACGCTCCCGCTCCCTCACCAAAGATCAGACACCCACCTCCAGTAACACTATAGATTTTTCTTTACACTTACCACCAACTCGACTGCCTATATTTAAAAAAGGCAAAGATTCCGCTCACAATAAATCGTATTCTACACTCACCATCCCCGCCCGTAAAAAATCACATACCGATCTCTTCAATGCAAACTCAACAATGGATAAAGATCCTAATGCCACTATACAACCCGAGAATAAAATTGACTATAATATAATTGCTAAGCTAATCAACCAATCTGTAGCAGAAGCAATGCGTAACTTCACCATGCAAAATTTGAAATCATTACCCTCATCCCATACCCAACCCCCTCATCCCCATCACCTTCCTCAACCAACCCAAATCTCCCAACCCGCAGCTCCTCAAATCGCTCTTCGGGATACTAGTCTCCCCGAAATCACTAAATATAATGGAAAAACAGACATTCTTCAATTTCTTGAAGACTTAGATTCAAGATTCGTACTCCAACCACTCTCACATCCCACAGATAGACATAAAGTAATAGTGGCAATTGCACATCTTGAAGGTGCCAAAGACGATGAAACATCTGACGCCCCTAAAGAGTGGGCACGAGCTGAAGTCCTACACTCACCTGAACTTAAAGACAATTGGCCAAAGTTTAAAGATAGCCTACGCAAAAGATATCAGAATTTTGAGCGGCGGCAAAGAAAAGTCGAAGAGAGGCAAACTCTCAAACAAGGTCCAAATACTGTCCAGTGGTACAAACAGCGTTTTGAGTTGTTATGCTACGAAACAAACTTTCCCTCGCGAGTATGGGGCGAAGAGTTTTACAAAGGGCTTTACTCTCCAATTAAAGACAAGTTAGCCTGTGTCGCCAATCTTGACCGCCAAAACTACCAACTACTGGTTCACCACGCAGTTCAGCTTGATGAAAACTTCTTAGCACGACGGCGAGAAAAATCCGATGAAAAGCAAGACCGCCACCGGCCTATGAATAGAGCTTTTCCAATAGCCTCTCCCTTCTCTTCTTCTTCTTGCCCTAGCCCGGCCCTACCTTACTCTTCTCCACCTCCAAAAAATTTAGATATGAATAATCGTATCACGCCAGAAATTCGTGAATATCGAAAATCTAATAATCTTTGTATGTTTGATGGAGGCAACCATAAGACTCATCTTTGTCAAAAATTAATCGAAAAATGTCTAAAGGAAGGAAAACCTCTTCCAGTCGACCCCTCCATTCAGGTATTCAAAACCTCAACCCTACCTATCATCCCCAAACCCTCACTTACCGTCGCTAGCATGAACATCACCAAAGCGGTTGAGGTAGAAGGGTTAGTTGGGGGAGTGCAAACGAAATTCTTGATAGATAGCGCATCTCACGTTAATGCTTGTACAAATAGTGTTATGAATAGTGTTCCTAATCGCAATAAAAATTTTCTTAATAAACCTATCTTAAGTTTCAATGGAGAAACAGTGGTGGATGCAACTAATACTTATGAATCACCCTTATTCACTGACATCCCAGGTCTCAGCGTAGGACGAGCTAACTTTGTAGAAGCACCAATTAATACTCATTCTGCTATCTTAGGACTTCCATGGCTAGAAGCTGTCAATCCTGATATTGATTGGAAACATAAAACTGTTTGACCACGAACGACACATCAAGAAACTACCTTAAAGCCTTCTACATCAAACAACTATGTCCACCTTCTAAACGATACGTATGACACTGAAAATATTGGATTTCAAATTAGTGCCATTTCAAATTATGATGCCCAAGCTGAAAATGTAGACATGGTTCTCCCAGACAATTTAAAATTCATGGCAGATGTCTTCTCAAAAACTAACGCAGACCAACTACCTCCGCACCGTAATGGAATTGACATGACAATCGATATCCCTAATGATAAACTTCCACGAGTTATCCCCATGGCCAGACTCTCGGAAAAGGAAAAATTAGAAGCAAAAAAACAAACAGATGATCTGTTAAACAAAGGCTGGATACGTAGATGTAAAGCGCGTGCACCAGCTAACATAATCTTCGTTCAAAAACAGCACTCTAACGATTTGCGAATGTGTATCGACTTTCGTAATCTTAATACTATAACCACAAAAGACAATACCCAGTGCCGCACATAGATGACCTACTGGACAAACTCCGCGGAGCCAAATACTTCACACGCCTCGATATTATATCTGCCTATAATATGATTAGAATAGCACCTGGCCACGAATGGAAAACTGCTTTCAGAACTCCCAACGGATGCTTTGAATGGCTCGTTATGCCCTTCGGACTTGCCAACTCGCCTCCCACATGGCAAACTTTCATTGACCAATTGTTCCGTGATTTGACAGATGGTATTGTATCATATGTAGACGATTTCTTAATCTACGCTCAAACAAAAGATCAATTACACGCCAATACTGTTAAAGTGCTTGAGACTCTGAAAAAGAATCAATTATATTGCAAATTGCCAAAGTGTATCTTCGAAGTTACCGAAGTGGACTTCCTCGGGTTTCTTATAAGTAAAGATGGTATAAAAATTAGTCCGAAGCGAATCGCTACGGTTACGGAGTGGCCAATACCAAAATCTTTACAACAGCTACAACAATTCCTGGGATTTACTAACTTTTACAGACGATTTATCCCTCAATATTCCAGACGTAGTAGTGGAATGAAAAATTTATTAAAGAAAGAAGCTACATCAAAAATATTTAACTTCAATGAACAGGCATTAAAATCATTTAATGATATAAAGCAGTGCTTTACATCCTCACCT
>QVIK01000991.1:0-15210 GCA_003957845.1 Oidium heveae | reverse complement strand
TAGATAGATAGAATATATATAGAAAAACTTCAACAAACCTTTCCGATTACTACTGCAGTAGTTACAGTGAATTACCCTGTAAAACCAACACCGCCTTTGGTTCCTTGGTGCTCGAGAAGCCTTTAATGACAAAAGAATCTAACAATATTTGCTGGCCTTGCCCACAAGCGAATAGTCGATTTTCAATAGGTTAAGATTGAAGATTCAGGCCTCATAGACAAATTATCTCAGGGTAAAATAAAATAATAAAATATGGCTACACAGACTCATATAGTTCTCCATAACCTTATATAAAATTTAGGATTACATGAAGCTTAAGTTTGGGATAAATAAATTAGCTATAAAATTTAAAAGGGAAACCTGCTTGTATTGTTTTGTTTGTTTACGGTGATTAATACTTTTTTTTACAAATAATACATTTTAAAATCTATTGATGTAATAAACAAGAACATAGCTTTTTAAATTTTAAGACCAATTTCTTCGGCAAATGGCAGTACATNTGTTTACGGTGATTAATACTTTTTTTTACAAATAATACATTTTAAAATCTATTGATGTAATAAACAAGAACATAGCTTTTTAAATTTTAAGACCAATTTCTTCGGCAAATGGCAGTACATGTAAATCTCCCACAGTTGAAACAGACGCTTTCTTAGCCACTAAGTCCTGAGCAACCTACGAAAATAGAAATAAGTAACATCCAAAATAGGAGGGTAGTAAAACTTACAGCTTTTATGCTTTCTGTATTCACGCTAGCTATGGCCTTGCTAATTTCTTCAAACTGATAAGGCTTTTGAATATGAAGAATACCAGCACCTGTTGATAAGAGGCTGGCTTCAATGTTCTGGGCTTCATCGAGTGCTCTGAATTTCGCTAAAGAAATGGCCTTGATTAAGTCTTCTTTAGAAAAGCGTCCTTCTGCGACACTTTTCAGGGTCTTAAATACTTCAGACGAAGCTTGACGGAGGGCTTCAGGTGTTCCATTTAGTTGAATAGTTAATAGTCCGGAGTCAGAGTAAGCAGTATGAGAAGTTGTTGTACTTAGGTGAGGAATCTTAGAAGTGGCTTGAGCAAGTAAGGAAAATCCTTTTGTCCATTTAATAGTTGACTGTCCACCAAGAAGAGCTGTAAGAACCAAGATCTCTGGCTTATAAGATGAGCCATTAAAAAAACTTGAGCCAGGGTATGCAATAACAATTGAATTTCCAGTAGGATGATGGATCCGTTCTTCACCTCCATAGTATGTAGACGGTCTTTCTGAGGCTACACTAACGCCAGTTGGAATTCCAGTGAAGAATTCGCCCACCCATTTCGCTAGATCTTTTTGATCTGCTCCATTAGCAATAATGGCTATATTTTTCTTAGAATATGAAATTCCGGAATATTGGCTTATTGTTTCTGAGTTTATATATTTGAACGATGGTGACAGGAGATTTGGATATAAAGAAGTTCCAAGGCCGCGATGAAACGCCACACTATGTGCTGAGTCTAGTGCAACCTTAGAGGCATCTCCTTCAAATTTTTCTTGTGTAAGCTTCATTAGAGGCGCTACTTGCTCTTCAAATTCGTGTGCTTGAAACAAGTCAGATATTTTAGTACGGCTATATGAATTAGGGCTCTCTCACTAGTAAATCGGGTCTCTGAAATGACATCAGCTAGTAATTCAGTAAAAAAAGGCAGATCTTGTCGTAGAAATTTAGCCTCTAGCACAACCAACTCTCGATCATGGTGTGATTTGAATTGTCCTCCTAAAAGTTCGGATTCTCTCGTAATTCGTAGGGCTGACCGTTTGCTGGTATTCTGGATTTACTACACGTTACTCATATGTCATAACAAATCTTTCGGGCATGAAGTGAAAGGCCTGTAGCATGCACAAACCTTAAATGCAAACAATGAAAGGCCAGCAGCGATACCTGGAGCAGTCTGATATCTAGTTCCAGCTTTAGCCAAAATTGCTAGTCTTGTCGTGGGTCCCGCTACATCTTTACAGGCAATCTTGACGCCCGCAGCTTCAGCGATATTATAGTTGAGTGATGTTGCGCGTGGGGAGGTGGTGGCAAGGCCACGATTGCCCATAGAATTTACATAATATGGCCCACGAAGCAAATACTGCACATTTTTTCCAGTCGCTGACCGGGAGAACATTGTTCACAGGAGGTACTGGTTTTTAGATAAGAGTTTCTGATCGGTGGGAAATCATATGGCGCTGAAGCGCTGGGGAAGAAAGCTTAGTCAGCGAGTGAAATAAAATTAACCGTGCTGAGTGGCTAATATGCTCACTCGAAATCCTGCGAGCACGTGATGCTTCGTAGGTAAAGCTGAGGACTTATAACAAATAAAGTACAAGAACAGCCGTAACTATTAATGAAGAAATACTAAATTAAAACACTTAGCAAGGAATCTACAAATTCTTTTTCTAGAGACGCGCAACACATAATATGTCAAAGAGGTACCCGCGTATATTTTCTCAGTTAGGATAAGCGAGATCTTGAAAAGTCACCAAGCCCCGTTTTCATTCCTACACAAAAATATCTCAACCACAACCATGGCATTTATAAACTTGAAAGTCGAAGTTATTTTCCGCCAAAAATTATAGATGATATTTTAAGAATATCAAAATCAAGAATTGAAAATATCTTATTCAACATAATATTACAATTATTTTATTTATCATAACAACAAACCTATCCATTAAATCTCATATTGTAAAATATGATTAATTTATCAATGAAAATTCAATTTAAAAACTCAAGCCTATTTCTAGTAATAAAAAGCTGTGGTGACCGAATACGAATTTGGAATCAAATTGATCAACTTCGTGTAGCTGTTTTTGCGCCACTCAATAGATTTATTTTACTTTATTGCTAGCAATAATTCGCATTGCAAACTCCATATTTTTGCGAGCTCCTCGTATAATACATCAACATATGCAATCACCGTACCTCCGGTCTTGATAGGGTCAAATTATTGGATAAGAGCTCTAACGGATTTCAAGGTTTGAAACTAAGTGCTGTGCCCCTCCTAATAGATAAGTTCTTAGGAAATTAGCTTTTCCAGAGTCTTTAAACCTCGTCCTCATGGAAAATCTAGCATGTTTAAATGACAATTAGGCTCTAGTCAATGGCCAGTCTTGAGATAATAGCATTTATGTCAGGCCTGTCTTTACAACATTTAACGAGGGATGAGTTAAACTCCGAGAGGAATGTCGGAAAAAACTTCTGAATTTATCGAGCTCTCCTTTATTCTTTCAGCTCAGAATCGAAAGCATCCAGGAGTTGATTGAGGAAGAGATTGATTGAAATTCTTAAGTAATAACTCGAACCCATTCAGGAGCTTGATTAGCTCTTCTTTTAGTTATTCATGATGTGATAAACACCTGCGAGTTTTTCCCGCGAGCCTATTTCAAATATATCATCAATCATCAATCATCCTTACAATAAATATATATACCTCTCTTCTTTTTACATGTCGTAAGTAGGATTTGCATACTGTGTTAACCATCCCAGTTGTGAACTCCTTGATTTTAAGATAAAGAGCAGCAACTGGAGTAAAATCTTAAGTTCTCTTTCCTGCAAAAAAATATGAGCTCTGACTCAGGAATTTGCAAAAAAAAATCTCCAAAAGGGAAGGATAAAAATCTGATAGGCTTCGATATTTCTTGAGCTACAGGTATATATGCAAACAAATTCTACGCGAGGATAAACGTAATTAAACGTTAGATTCAGATAGGCATAAATCTTGTACTCAAAGTAATATAATTTGAAAGCAAGATTTCAAGAAAGTAATAGCATATATAGTAAATTGATCTCATGGGCGTTAAGTACTGTTCCGCACTTCCACGTAGTCGCGCCTAAAAACCCTCTACTTATAACTCATCCCTCTTTAGGTGTTTGAAAGGCAGGTCTGATATAGATACTATTATCTCAAGTCTAAATTCAATGTGCCACATTGAAGGAAGCTTGAAGATGCTGTGGTAGTTTAAGGGATTTTAAAGTAGGCGAAGGTGAGTTTTCCGCATGATGCAAAATGAGACATGGATGAAAATGATAGTAGTAATATATTGGCATTTCTCAAAGGAAGAGATACTAAATAGATGAAAAGATATATTGAGTAGGTAACAATAAGATAATTATGGTCTTCACCAAGGAAGAAAAATGTATATTGAGAGATGCTGTTAGGGTTGTTGCGTGAAGAATAAATATTTACTCAATACATTAGTGCCGACTATATATACAGTGAAGACAACATTTCCATTTACCATTTCATAGACTATTCTCTTGTAAGAATATGAAAAAAAAAATCTCCCATTTTCCGATAGAGGGCGCGTCAATAGCAGACAAGAGATGCTATCACATAAATTCGATGTCGTTAAAATAACTACAAAGAATATTAATCTTGTAACAATTTATCCCTGCTAGTGTTGGTAGGTTTTGGTCAGGGATGTAATTGGCTAATAGAATGAACTAGTGCTGACTTCGTTTTTGTGTTTGAATATCATTATTTGTTCGGTTGGTCTTAGCCCCTTGCTATACCTTCAATCGGGTGAGGGACAGCCATACGCAGATAATCATATTCGCTTAAATACCACCTCCCATATAGCCGCCTGCTACTCGCAGGATTAAACGATACTTGTCGAACTAGCCACACCCCATATGTGTTAGCTACACTCGATTCGTGAATGGTAGTAGTGTGCTATTTTCACTCAGAGCATCCATCGTCTTGGATGCATGCTATTTTTTTTGAGCACAAGCATTTTTTAATGGTTCCTTTCGTAAGTGGCGGAGACAATTAGACTTCGACATTAAAATCTCCGCTAACATCTCCTCTCCGTTTTTGGGGGAAGAGACTGGTTGGGGAGAGTTTGAGGTTCGCTACACTGATAGATTAGCAAGGATACGGAAAAACTTCCCTTATTTTTCGACCACCCATATGTTTTGAAGCTAAGCCTAATTTGAACGTCATGTGATCTACAAAAACAGGTAGTGACCTGCTGGACTCCTCGAAAGTCCCGATTCAGCATTTATTTTCCTATTAGTATGAGTGAAATATTTTGATCCTTGATTTCTTCTCAGATTTATTAAACTTACCACTGATAATTTTGGATGGGGTCTTCAAGAAAATTGTCGGGTTTTAATGTCAGCAACTGCACTTAAAAATATAGTAGTACATATATAATTGACGAAAGTTCAGATATTGTTCGACCAATTGTCGATGAAGGCTCGATAGCATCAGTGGAAACTCTAGAAACCTTGAGATCGTTTCTAGTAGTCACTAATGCCTCAAGTAATTTCCAAAGAATATCTTCTATCAGTCTATTGACTAACAGATCTGAAAGTCAAAGAATGCTATGGAGCTTTGCTCAATCCTTGTAGATGAAATATATGGCGAATTAACATCTGTATGTTTCTCAGACCCATGAAGAAGAAGTCCCGCCTGGGTTGCGAGCAAACGCTTTAAAATGGCCATAAAAACAATTTTGAAAGGGCTAAAATCTAACACGGAAAACAGCAAATTTATTCGGTCTTGCATCGCCGGGGAAGATTATCAATACCGTTAATTTCAAAGTATACTTATCTTGGACAACGGCAAGTACGCCATGGCTTAGTAGTCCTCGTACAACAAAATCTAGTATTTCATAATCTTGATGAAGATACTGGCCTTACCTACTACGAAGCAAACCATATAGCAGCCTATGCTTTAATTCGTTCAGGAAAGTTCCTTGAGGCCGTAGAGAGTAGATATGGAGCTGTAGCAAGGGATGTTGTTCAGAATTTGTTACTCTTAGGGCATACTAAGATTTCTCAATTGGAGGGGGCATATGAAATGAGAAATAATCAGCGTATCCTCAAAAATAATGATCTTATGAATAATTCAGAAAATGGAGAGAAGAAAGAGCATCTCAATTTTATTGAAGAATATATCTCGACGCCAGGACAGTTCCATTCCACAATACTTAAGCTTTTGCAGGTAGGAGTACTTGAAGAAGTTTCTGAGCATATGTTTCGCAGTCCCTCTGATACATACAATAAAATTGAAAAAGAAACTCTTCAGTTATATTTTGGTGGCAGTACAAAAGGTAATAAACAGAAAGAGGAGTTAAAGCATAAAGTCCGAGCTCGCTTACAATCACTGCGATCTGACACACAAAAATGGCAAATACATGACAAAAGAAAATTAAATAATGTTGAATTCTCGAACGGTGTTAATCGTATGAACAAACGAAGAAAACTTATGAACGGCGATACTAATTACAATGACGAGAACAAGTATGAAGATGATGGTACAAGACTAGATGTAAGCTGTATTAATGTGGAGGAGATAAGATAATGACTATGCTAATTCTTTAATAAAGCCCGAATTGGTAGTCCGTGTCAATTATGAAAAATGCACGGTTTTTCTTCGCAGTCAAAAACTCGTTGTTACAGTCAATGACAGGATTGGTAAGACTACGTCACTGATATATAACGAGGCTCTTCGTATCCTTGAAGGCAAAATACCCCGATGTCGAGCAATTCCGAATGTTGATGGAATAGTGGAAGATGAGGAAACTCCAGTTTTTACAACCTCAGAGCTCCTTGCAGCTATTGGGGATCAATTTGATCCAAGCAATGGGATTGCAGGTATATCTAATGGTGGAAAAACTTCTAGAAAATCCGAAAAGACTCCTAGATCTCGAACTCAATCCAAAAAAGTAGAGCTTGACCCATATTCGACTTCTGATGAAAGTGAAAGTGAGGGAAGGAATTCTGAATCTTTTAATGGATATGATATGAAATTAGGTTTGAATCATTCGTACAATGATACGGGTATGTCGTGTTCTTATTAACTAATGATGAAATACTAAAATTAGATTTTTCAGGAGGACCTGAAAAAAAAATACAACACATAAAAGATCATCTCATGTTACTTGCAGCAGATGAGTTTAAATTTCTCCGCAAATGTGGTAATGCCGGAATGGGGGAGTGGACAGTAAATTTTAAGGAGATTGTAACTCATCTGCAAGAAGAAGAGCTTGATACAGTGCTCTTAGAAGCATATGGAAGCTCTGGACATCGACTCGTCCGGATTTTAAGGAAAACTGGCAAGCTAGATGAAAAGCAACTTCCTAACATTGCTTTGATGAAACAAAAAGACGTACGTACAAAACTGGCTGAACTTCAAATGGCCGGTATTGTTGATATCCAGGAAGTCCCAAAAGATGCGAGCCGCTCTATTTACCGCACTATCTATTTATGGTATTTTGATAGTAAGAGGGTATCTGAAATATTTATCGAAAATATATATAAAATAATATCACGAGTTTTCCAACGACTCAATGCAGAGCGGGAAAAAGATGAAGAGGTGCTTAAACTTATTCAGCGATCCGACGTCCGTGATCAAAATCCAGAAGAATATTTAGATAAGGACCAGTTGTCACAATTAGCAAGCTTTCAGGATAGGGAGGATGCGCTTATGACTCAGATATCAAGGCTTGATGAGCTTGTGGGAATTTTTCTTGACTACTAATATTTACTTCAAAGATCTTTTCTCATTTTAACTTGAGATGTAATATATGGATGGATTAATAAATAAGACTACTTTCTGTCCCTCTTCGAAAGACATATTATATGGAGAATATATTTTGATTAGAAATACAAGCTTTACTATGATTTCGGCGGGGTTCAGACTGCGGCAGAGGAATAACTTTACAAAGTTCTCTCAAAGAAACGCTTCGCTAACCAACAATACTATATTTATGCTATATATATGCTACATCAATATTATTTGATATTACTATAGACTCCATATAGTTTTGTGCCTAATAAACGAGAAGTTAGCTAAATAACGTATTTATGGAGGTAATTATTTCGAGTTCCATCAAACTTTTGCATTACATTATGCCTATATTAATACTTGAGTCTTACTTGATAGTGAGCGAGTATCTTTTCGTAAGCGATCAAAACTTTATTGAAATTTCATTGGGCCAAGAATGGTGCAAGAGCGGTGTTAAGGTGACGCCGTTATGAACACATCTCGCACCTATTGCACTCTGGAGCCCAACCGATAGCACACCATTAATGTGAGTCGCCCATTAATTTCTGACAATTTATTGCAATGTTTATGGTGTCATAGTTTATGATCCAAAGCGAATTGTTTCTCAAAAATAGATATGACCTAGTATCTTAGTATACATGGTACAAGCAAACGAAGCTTGACGCCGCAATATCTTCGTGACCTGATCGCATCTCACTTTGTGCCACAACACTAGATAAAGGGCAAGGTTTACTTCCGGATAGTGAATATGCTGATCTAACAATTATATTAAAATTTGAGAAGATCGACATGGGAATAGCACAGTAAGTAAAAGAGTGATGTATAGTTAATAATTCCCAATGGAAAAGGATTACAGTTGTTTTTCTTTGGAAATTTAGATCTGTAGCTACAATTACTTCAAAAAAAAAAAAAAAAGGGAACTGATCAGGATGAAAACCAATAATGTTATTCTTCCGAATGTGACGTCTTCAACAATATCTCATGAAAATAGATAAAAGGTAAGGCTGATTCATGTAAATTCAGTATTTATGAACGGATTTTTAATTATACATTAACGTAGTAATAGAACTGTAGATAACTAATCATTTTTGATCATATAAAAAGATAATATTTTTTACCCATATGAATTCGACGTTGCGAACTTACAGACTACCGTCCGCAGAAACATTCTACCAGGTTCAAACGCGAATTACTCCCTAAATTAGAAGCCGCTTGAAGATAGGCTGTGAAGAAATTCAATTTGCTTTACAGGAACTTTCTTTAATACGATGATCAACTAAGGTGATGTATGTCTGAGTACTTGGCTAACCTTCAAAAGGTAGAACTGAAATATGCTGAAAGTTAGATGATGTAGTATCATCACGTAGAGAACATGAAAAAGTTCTATGACTTATGTTTTTGAAAATACTACAGCTTCAAATCCTCTGAGGTTGTAGTAGGTGCTATTTTAATGATGGAGTATACTCAAAAGCGGATAGATTCCGGCACGTTGAGGCCGTAAGCCTACCACGTGTTTATGCTATTAGTATGTTCCATACCTCAAAAACTTGATTAGTACTATCTACCAGGAATAGCTGCTATGGACGGAGCAGAATATTTTCAAGCCACCATTAGATTTACTAAAAATATATGCCTTGAATCTAAAAAATTGGCTGTTAAATCAGAGATACAGTTTCTTACTGATCTGCCCACCGATGATGAAGATTACGTATAGGCAAAATGGCTGATTTATTCATCAGATCTTTCTAAGACGGTCGCTGCGAGGTATTCAACAGGGAAGACACAAGCTTAAACTACATGTCGTACCAAGTAGGCGGGTGACCCTTTCATTGTGTTATTGAGACGATAAAGATGCACAGCTACTGCTAAACCCTTGTAAGCCCAGTGTTTCGTGTGGTTGAGAAAAGAAAGTTTTCTATCCAGCATAACTCCAAGCCAGCGCGTGACCTGATTAGCTGAGAGTATACTTCCATCGAACGTCAGAGGTGGGTATTCTTTAGGCCTAAAAGCTAAGGTGGATTGTTGAAGCTCGCACTTATTTCGATCAAAAGAAATGGCGTTTTATATTCCTCAGTCCAGTAGGACCTGCGCTTCTCTCTCCAATTTTTCTGTGCACTTTGTAAGTGTGTGTGCAACTTGTAAAATAGCCACGTCATCTGCGTAGCTGAACTTCAATTTCTAGTCCTTTTGTCTTAGGATTGGTTCAATATACAGCATGAAAAGAATTGGAGATGTTGGAGAGCCTTGTGGAAGACCATAGACTAGCGGGATTTCATGAGATAATGAATCCCCGAGTCGCATTCTAGCTGTTCTGTTAGTTATGAATGACCAGACCCACTTTCTGATCCAGGATGGCCATACCTGGTCACTGAGTCGACGTTGCATCCTTCCTGGGAGAACGGTATCGAAAGCTCCTTTTACGTCTAATGTGAGTAGCGAGGCTACTAGGCCACGAGAGCGTGCTCTTTCTATCTCGTGTGTAATACAGCTTACTAGATCTAGAGCGGAACGCTTTGGAAGCGCACCAAGCTGCTGTGGATTCAGAACGCCATGATTGATCGCCACTCTACTAAGGCGTCTGGCTATCAGTCTTTCCAGTCCCTTGCCAAGACACGATAAAAGTGCTATCGATCACCAGGATCTCACAGAGCTGGGGTCTCTTTTTGGGGGTTTTGAGAGTAGAACGATCTCCGCTCTCTGAAACACTCGTAGGTGGTGGCCGAGAGTTAAACATCGCTGGAAAAGGGCACACACAGCTTCTTTGATCACGTCCCAGAAGGCACGTAAAATCGAGACAGATATGCCATCGATCCCTGTGGCTGTATTTGAGCCGTGCATTATGCATTGTTCGATTTTAAACTCGTCTGCCTTATCCTGAACATCCATATGATCTCGTTGATCTATCATTTTGGTCTCATTCGACGTATCATTCTTCGAAGTTCTTCTCTCTAATAATGTCTTCCTAAGTGCGGATATGTTCTCTTCCGGGTGGGTATGTGCCAGGTTCGGCTTGATCGTAGATACACAAGGAAGTCGGCTAAAAAGATCTATATTTCGTTAAGTAACTAAATCTATGTACAGGCGCATCCATTATATACTGCGCTACATGATGGCATATGAATATTCTAGAGCTTTCTACATAACCCCTTCAACATTTGCTAAGTTCCATCAACTTCTATTGATATTGTAAGATCTTTATGAGGTTTCCGGTCGGTACTAGGGCTTGCTTACCTTTTACACGAGCTCCTGACATCTACAGAAATCTAAGCGAGACTACCCGATAGCATATCAGTCCAGGCACGCAGCCGGACCAAGTCCGAAGGCTCTAGCCCCATGACAGGGTATATTCTTTTCCATCATGAACTATAGGTGGGCTAGAGTAAGTTCCTACCCTCTTATGCCAGCCTGTAATCCTGAAGATATCCGCAGACGATCTAACTTTAAGAATAAAATTTTGCCATTGTGCTTTTTTTGCTACTTTCGTAGCTTTACGAAGGGCTATTTTCTCTGCTGTTGCTTCTCCTGTCCTACGGGCTAGGCGATAGGCTGCTACTTTCTCCCAGCACTCCGAGCTCCGCCATCTTGTGCCCTGACTAATAGGCTTTTTTGGCGGCAGAAAACATTCAACATTAACCTGTATAGTTTCTATAATTGTGAGCGTTAGACTATCTGAATCATCCGGTAGTAGGTGAACTGGTTTTAAAATCTCTTTAATGCCTGCAACTAGCCGTGGGATCGCTTGTGGAGTGAGTTTGAACTTTTCTTTGGACGCTACATGAGCTTTGCTCTTTAGCAGTACAATTGTCATGATTGGCTCATAATCCGAAGTTGTATGGAGGTGTTTTTCTATATTGCTCTGTACTCCCAACATGTTCGTAAAGACTAAATCTAAGACACTGCCTCTTGAACGTGTGCTCTGGTTTATAGGCGAAGCTATAATAAGAGAGTTCTGTACTGCCCACTCGAAAAGTTCCTCTGATCTTTTAGATGATCTTGCATGCGAGTCCCATTGAGGATGTCTGGTGTTGAAGTCCCCTGCGATCAGGCATATTTGTGGTACTTTCCATTGCTTGAGCGCCTCAATAACTGTTCCTCCTCCAATCTCTTGAGGTGTGCGTTTACGAAGGTGATTGGAGGGGACCTACCGAGAATTTTCAGCCAGCATATGTCTGGAGTACTATCGGGGCAGAATTGGACCGGTTTTAAATTTCTACCTTTCTTAACATAGGAAACTACTCATGAGTATAGCTCCCAAGATATATGTGGAACGAAAGTATCATACTCAGCGTGATACTTGGTAATATTTCTATCCCTTGTGGTTAATGTCCACGGCTCTTGGAGAAGTATAATTTCCGCAGTTTCTTCGTATGCCAAGGCAAGGGCAAGATCGTGATTAGTTTGCCCACGGGCTACGTTTGTCTGAAAAATCTTTAAATATTTCCGGTGTCTAGTAGTTGGTCTGCTCAACATTTCTTAGCTGCAGAGAAGTTCAAGTTTGTTTGAGTATCTGGCGCGATTGCTGTGGTATTCGATATAGAGTTGGCAAGGAGCCATGCTCTATGACCAGCTTGACGTATTCTTTTCCACTCAGAGTTTGGCAGTTATTCCAGTACTCCATTTTTTACTGCGGGATGTGCTGGGAAAGAACTTGTATCTGCTGCGTGTGGACCCTTGCAGTTAGTGTATCTTGGTGGAGCTTCACATGTGTGATGTCCCCGATTGCCGCATAGTTTGCATCTTTGTTCCTGATTGCAAAGACGAGAGTCATGAAATTCCCAACATTTCATACAGTGAGACGGTTTTGGAGCCTTGATTATCTGGCGAGCAGGTGAGCTAGTACTAAAGAGCCTGAAAGGTCTTATGGCTTGCTTGAACGATGCTACAATGGTGCCATCTGGTAGTGGATTTTCTTTTGTTTTTTTTTTTGACCACATTACTCTTGTGGGTACTAGACCAGTTATCGCTTATCCTTCTTTTCGAGCATGTTCCTCAGTAACCTCCCACTAAGTTTCATCTAAAGAATATAGACTGCGCGATACGTGGTCCACCACATGAGTATACCATTCTTCAGCTTTCTCAACGGTTCCTCCGACAGTTGTTCTGATTAGGTTAGCCTTGCTGAGCAGTTTTTCTGTCTGTTTATCGTTATTAGGGACGATAGCAAACCTTTATTTTACTTGTTGAATTGTTCTTAGTGGGCCGTGTTCAAGATTCAATTTATTAGTCAAGGCTGCTTTAACTGCATAGACATGATGTGACCGACTTGTGTGCTCTTCTGGAAGTCGAATAAAAATTCTCTTGTCCCGTCTCTGAACTTGAGTCTTCTCTTTAAAAGCAGAAGAAATTAGTCTCCTTGGTAAGTTCGCCATGGGATTTCCAGTGACCATTTACTTCATCGTAGAGATACCTTCTTCAAAATCTAGTTGAACTACATTGTTATCACCGTCTTCAGGGTCATGGTCCTCTCCATCTTCATCTTGAAGATTGACAGCATTATCTTCGGAGAACTCGCTATCAATTTCCGAGCTATTTTCTGTTTCTCTATCTTCTTCACCAGGAAACATACTATTATTTGATACTCTATATTCTGGGCGGAGTAGAAGTTGATCTTCAGTCCAGAACGGACTTCGCCTCTATCGATGAACCTTGGAGATAAATCTCGATCTATCTAAAATATCCCATAGCAAGCTATGATGTGTTCACAAATTAAAAACCGACTAGGCAGAAATTCAAGCACGCACATGTCCACCTAAATGGACTAGTATGGTAGGTTTCAAGTTCCTGGGGCTCTACTTCAACTTTTTGTAGATTTTCCCGCTGACGCTTAAAGGCCTTCCTCCAGGCGGCCGCACCTTTGTTATGGTTTCCGTTAATTATTGATTTCATTCGATCAATTGCATGAGGGATAACTCGTGAAGTTAAAACCTAGACAACTAAATCGATTCGGGGACGGTTGAATCGATGCAAATAGTCGTCCTTTATCTTCCGCCAATGAGATTCGACGATCATTGCTGTTTTTAATACTGGTAATGCTTATTCATTTGTAGAACGTGCCCAAAGCTTCCATTGTTGGGTAGAGTACCGGTTACAAGAGAGATAGGCCTAGAGATGGAAGTAATTCCTAGCATAACTTCACGAATATACTTCATTTGCACAGTCCGAATGGATTTAATCAGCGGAGCGATATGTTCCATTCAGGTCTGGTATCATAGAGTGCATATTATAGTACCGGCTAATCATTCTTAAGACTGCATCTCGTTCTCCTTTTGTATTTGTTTCAATGCTTCCAAGCTCTGAAAATCCCGTCCTAGAGGGTACACATTGACAACGACCAAATCTATGGTCGCTAGGACGACGAACAGGATGAGATCCCCAACGAACATCTAGTGCTGTTACAAGAATTTTGGCTTCACCCGGGGAGTAGTGGGACTGAGTCCTTGTTCTTTTATTATCTCTGCGTTTTATTTGAATCGCTCTTTTAGTATGCCAGTAACATAAGTGGACACTAACATTAGGTCAAGCTTACTAAATGGCTCAGATCTCAGTCTTATCTTTGTCACATCCTAAAAATGTTGGATTAAATTTGGCAGCTTTAAGGGGTTGTAAAAACTGCTGAAGTATATTCATTTTCGCGCCGGCAATAAAAAAATTGGCGCATGATCAGTGGCATTTACTGCTACCAGGAGGTAGCCAGTTGGAACACCTGTCCCGTAAAAATCGGAAAGTACTGCGTACAAGTCCATGCCTATAAGAATGAAGTAAAATAGAGTTAAATTAAGTTTAAGAGCAAGCTGGAATGAAAGAGAGGCCCTAGGTGAGACGAGAAAAATGAATATAAAATTAGGAAAATACCATAATTATTCGTTGCATAAGTGGCATCAATGACTGATTCTTTGGCTTTAGATGCAAGAGAAACAATTGGTTCATCTATATATATTGCCAAGCCACGTATCTTGCCACAAGTGTAAATAGCATATCGACATTTCTTTTTCCGAATCAAGAAATATTGACGTAGAAGTGAGTGGGTCAGTATCACATTTCCACTTGGATGCGTTGACTTGCTGCCATTGGTAGTATACTTGATAGGAATTTTAAAGACTTTTCTCAAACAAGTCTGTTAATCTCCTGTGCTCAACATGGTTTTTTTTTTTAAAATGGAAAGGGCAGAATAACAATAAATCTGATCTTGAGCGCCAATTCTGTGATGACTGGAGTGTACAATCTTCTCGGCTAAATACAATCGATCTTCCAGATCCAGAATTGAAAAAGAAAGAGTAAGAGTTGGAAATGTTAGATTCTTTTTATTGTTTAAAATGACAATGTCATGCCCACGAAAATCCGTCACCAGGCTCACCAAAACCAGTAGAGCAAAGTTTAAATACTCCAATTTTTATCTTAAATAGTCCTGACGTTGAACATGTAAGCTTTAAGTTGGATTGGGTATTTTACATGTCAACGGCTAAAGGATTACGGACTGTGCACGTAAACAACGCTCAAATTTGCCTAATATTTATCCATGGAGATTGTAATAACCTTAGGAATTTATCCAGTGATCCTGAGTGATCTGCTAAGTAATCTCTCTCACCTTGAGGTTGTAAGTCGACAATATCTTAATATAGAAATCACGTATGTCTCGTAGTTCCGAATTACTTTCAATAGAGCAATTGAACTGTGAGA
>QVIK01000990.1:0-15244 GCA_003957845.1 Oidium heveae | reverse complement strand
TCTTCATTGCAGTGTCCACAGCGAATTGTCCTTGACCTTCTTTGTCCATGAAAATCTGTCTGCTCAACGTATTCAAATGCCGATGGGTCTCGGCCTCATTGAGGCATCTCATGGTAGGAATGTAGAGTGCCGGCGCATCCTCTTTAAGAATATTAAGTAGCGGTGAAAGTTGAAAGCTGTGATTTTATTGGTCGAATTAAGGAAGGTGGGGGGGGGCTGTGGCTATACCGAAGGGGGGGTGTGGCTATACCGGTGGCCAAACTCTATCCTAAAATTAATTTGATTCCAATCTATTGTCTTTCAGTTAAGCAATAGGGCTTGATA
Organism: Oidium heveae; assembly: GCA_003957845.1. Taxonomy (NCBI): domain Eukaryota; kingdom Fungi; phylum Ascomycota; class Leotiomycetes; order Helotiales; family Erysiphaceae; genus Oidium; species Oidium heveae. The sequence goes on along the minus strand of QVIK01000990.1, from coordinate 14,920 downwards.
TTATGATAAGAGACTAGAACATGGAACCTTAAATATCAAGTCTATTGCTTTCTTTCTATTGAAATCACAGTCACGATACATGAATGTAGGATCCTTGGTAAAATTTCTTTCTTGATTGGCATACTAAATAAAGTGAGCATGATATGACTTAATTTGATTTGTTTGATTCAATCTGAATTTGATTTCATCAGTACCAACTACATTTAAAAAATAGAGGCACGAGCAGAATTAATTTCAAATCTGTGAGTAACACGATCAAAGGTAAGCCAACAATATACATTCTCTGTACCTTACTCTTTTCCTTACGAGTCATTTTTTCGATTCTGAGATAGCACCCAAAACCTTGTGAGAGGTACAACCTCTTTTTAGAGATATTTAGTCATGGTACTTTTAGATGAACACACCTCTAAAAATATTGATGGTCAGGAAATTCATCTGATGTCAACGATTGCGGTTTCATGACGAAACAACCTCTATATAGTTCTTCAAAAATTCAATATTCGATCATGAGACTGAAATGCGCCTCTATTAGAAAATAGAATTCGCTTCTGCTGTGACTCGTTGGTAGCCCAGTACGAGCGTAAAGCTTCTTCATTCCTTCGAATATAATGAATGACTCAAGGGTCGACCATCATCTTCAGTGTCCAAGCAATATTTCTGTCAAAAGTGACTCAAATAGAGCTATCCAGGTTTACAAATGAACACTCTAAGGGATATATATATTACTTATGAGTGCCGCCCCTTCATTCTGCAACCGCAGCAGCAGTAAGAGATTAAACAGCACTCACAAATACACATGCACTCATTTCTGTGATTTGTACTACCGCTTCTTCAATATGCGTGTAATTAGTAGCTCAACAGTCATTCTTTTTTTCTTTTCTACTCTTCCGTCTATTCATGGAGCACCACTTGGAGTTCATGAAATACGGTCAACTGATTTAGCCTTGTAAGTTCTATCTCTCGACATGGCTTTCATGAGGATTAAGTGTTGATCTCTCCAAATAGAGATGTTACGGATTCCAAATTAAATAATGAAATTATGAGACCAAAAATCATGGTTGAACCTCCAAGAGAATTCAGGCGAATATCAAATTTTCATTCTAGTGAAAATAAAGCTCGAGATACAATTCCACAAAACCATGCTCGAGATTTTCACCATCTCACTGTAGGATATAAAGGAGCTGCAAGACATAAAATTCAACCAGATACCAGATAGTATCATTGAGATGATACCTTTTTGAAATGAAGGATTTTTTGAGATTGCCCGTTTTGATCACCAATTGTATTTATTAACAAATTTGCACGACCTAACGAGAAATTACTTGAGAAATATCTTGCTTGCGAATTTTTCACCCCAAGGATGACGATCTTTATTCAAATAGTCAAGACATTTGATCATGTTGTATCTGACAAAATATAATGATTCAGTTTGGGGCTTTTTTGATTATTTAATAACTCAAGCACTAAAATCTAGATGGATTTTCTCAGTAGTGTTCATAAATTACCTTACCTTCTCAATATATTCATAAAAATAGTTTAGCATAAAAAATTATACCAAAAGTATTAAGATATTGTACAGTTGAGTCGAGTTATAAAGATGTCCAAAAGGTCCCTTAATAGATGAGTTTACTTTTCAGGTGTTAATGAGGACTTAACTTATACGGAGGTCTACTGTATTCCAATTGGGTCTATATTCTTCTAGGCAGATTGTCTGTTGGTTTTAGCCCCCTCAAAATAACAAGTGGTTTGATGCAAACATTAATCAGGCTGAAAATCTCGAATTTTAATATTCATTCATGATTTTAAGGAAGTTGTTTAAATGCCATTTGTTCTGTGGTGAAACAAGTTATCGAATATCCGCATAAACTTAAAGAGCAATTCCATATTCAGGGGGACCTTGATGTTTTTTAAACCAATGTGCAATTGAGGTCTATAATCGTATAGTACAAATTTTTAGTCCGCGACGCTGAGGTATCGAGCTACGGCGAGATTATTGACCAAAAAATTGATTCTAGGCTCCAGGAACTACCAATTTCGTCATTGACTTCACGATCCTCCTGACCAGGTTCTCTCCGAACAGCACGTAAATTAAAAGCAGCAGCTGACCGTAGGTTATCGAAGGTAACAAATGTATTTCCTTCAATAGCTTTGTCGATATACCAAATCAACACAGCCTCCAGGGGTTCGCTCAACAGCCAATTTGCTCCACCCAGCGTTGCTAACGTCTCTTGTGTTGTATGTTTTCTTCCCCCAAAGTTTTCTTTACGTGACATCATATATTCTTGGAGAAGGTCTCAAGCCCTTAGCTTGTTTCTGTTGTAGATCCTCGTTTCGTCTTAAATATACGGATCTTTCTTGTATGATGGAGCGCGTGCTGCAGCTTTCACTGCTTCCAAAACCTTGTCTTTCTTAGCTTTCCTATTCTTCTTTGTAATCATACGCTTCTTGCGCTTTTAGGCTGCAGTTTAAGAGGCCATGGGTGGTAGTTGGTAGTTGTAGTGAGAGTGGAAAGACAAGAGAGATGTGATGGCGGAGCAGATTCTGGAGCCAAGAATCACTTTTTGGTCAAAAAGCATGCCCGTAGCTCGATACCACAGCGTTGCATAATAAAAATTTTTACTCTGCGATTATAGACTTCAATTGCATAATGAATTTTTTTTTAAAAAATCAGGTTCTCAAGTGTTGTGGTTATTAAGTTGTTGATTATTCCATATAATACAGGCTGATTTATGTTGCTGTGTGATCTGGATTGGTGGTGCTGATTTTCCTGGGAAAGTCGGCTCCAATATTCATGGTCTCAAAAGTACCGTTCAAATACTGTGGGTAAAAGCGTGACTCATTGATTGGGGACAAGTCGTAACTTTCACAATGTGTACCTGTAGTAGCTTACAATCACATATTGAGTAGGTGCGTATATATTTCCAAGCGTAAACGTAAATAGAAGCACTTCTGCATTTTTGCCGCAATTATATCGTCACTTAGTTACCCAATTTCAATCTACACACTNTCTCAAAAGTACCGTTCAAATACTGTGGGTAAAAGCGTGACTCATTGATTGGGGACAAGTCGTAACTTTCACAATGTGTACCTGTAGTAGCTTACAATCACATATTGAGTAGGTGCGTATATATTTCCAAGCGTAAACGTAAATAGAAGCACTTCTGCATTTTTGCCGCAATTATATCGTCACTTAGTTACCCAATTTCAATCTACACACTTGTTAGTAAAAATTATAAATACAGTACATTAAAAGTGGTACAAGCTTAAGATCTTTCAATAACGAAATAACTCCGCCAACGTCTAGGCGTACACTTCCTCCAGACCCACCAGACACCGGGATCCGCGTCTCCAAACCGAAAACAACGACAAATTAGCATGGTTCTAGCAGTAAATCATCCCGCCTAAACTCTTTTCCGATTGATGCACTCCGCAATGCTGAAGCTCTAGAAAGAACACTCGTAGCGAGTCCAGAATTACTAAGAGACAAAACAGCACTCGAGCACTATCAAATAAATCTCACGACTGAAGAGTCAACTCCCCCTCCAACTAACTATCCACGAGCTTAAACCGATCACGAGATGATGCTTCTAGAAGAAACTCATAATATTAGCATTAAAAACAAAAATTTCCACCTCTCCTTTCTCGATCTAGACGATCCTGGTCCCTCCGGACAAACACAAACCGAGTCTATCTCCTACGATGACCTCCCTCCTCCGTCGAGCCCTATGAAGGACGCTCTAAATTTTAGCACCAAGGCTGCATCCCAGAGAGTCTTAGAGGCTAATAATGTCTTCGGTCGGATAATCAGCATCCTTGACAGTGAATTCCAAGCTATTAGCCCGGAGAGTCCAGCTGCGCATACCAAAGCTCTCAAAAACTAGTGCGAAGACCTAGCATCCGTAGCCTGACGTCATTGTGAATCATTTGTAAGAGGAGTAACTGTCGGGCCAACAATCCCAAGTCATGAAAGCTGTGAAGTATTGACACAAAAAAAACTCGCACATGGGACTTTCTCTAAGTCAAGCTATGCAAGCGTTGCAAGCGCTAAAAAACAAGAAAATAGAGCTATTAACCATCAAAAATCCAACAATAAAAATGAACAACACACAAAAAAGCCTATAAACTATAGACCAGATCAAAGACTATTCTTACACCTTCATGAGGAAGACGCACTTCGAAAATTATCAGGTTACGCCTTGCAAACATACCTTAAATCAAAACTAGGACCCGATGGTCAATTTCTAGCCAACGCACTACCTTCTAAGTGTGGGTTTGCGCTCTGCCCTAGTCCAGGAAACTCTGATACTTTAGCTGAAAGACTTTCCTCTACCAACATCCTCAATGGCAAGCGGATCAAGAAGGCGATTCCGTGGACGTCATACCGTATCACTAATGTCCTGCGCAAATACGGCACCACGAATGAATTTCTTCAACTCGAAATGGTAAATGTCACAACCGAAGCGATTACAGAAGCACTCACGTCAGCTGTCGGTGTCCCTCCTATCTTTGTAGCCCCTTCAAGAGACAATAATATATCTCCCAACCCATCAACCACATCCTGGATAGTACGCTTCCAAGAGAACCATAATCCTCTTACACGAGTGCTCTTTCTATTCGGCTGCAGAACAACCACCCAGGTTCCCCCGCATCGCTCTTCTATATCTCAGTGCACACGTTGTTGACTCTGGCATAACAACCGTGTAGGCTCTACTAACCTTCGATGCCGCATGTGTGGCTCTTCCCAACACACTGAATTAGGACATACTAATCTGTGTGGAGCCCTATCTGATCATACATTTCCCGCACGTTGTATACACTGCCACGGCCCCCACGCGGCGGATGATATTAAATGTGAACTCCGTCCGAAGCCCCATGGCCCTACAAAGACAAAGTTTCGGATAGCTGCCATTCGTCATGTTTGTAACAAAGCACATGTAAGCTGTCAAGCTAAATTAGGTTGCATCACAAAATCCTCTTTGTCTAATGAAAATTCAAACACTACCAATAAGCAACCTTTTCTTTCCACCAATCTAGAAAGCACTTGTAGACGTTGGCGTCCAATCCATCGGCGACGTCCTACCCCGATGCATTGGACGCCAACATCTACCAAATAGTTAAGGACAAATAATGGATCGGATCCACGACCACGAGCGCGACTGGTCTCGAAAGAAACCCTTCAAGCGAGATATGATGCGAATTGTTGCGTACGTTGTGAAAGTAGCAAACATTTTCAACGAAACTGTCCCTATCTTCCACCCATAAATCCAAATCGGCCTTTGCACTACAATAATAGAGTTGTGAAACAAATTGATCCAGCTATACTGATGGCAGATCCTGAAATTGATATCACTGATGTGAGCGAAGAGGTTTCGGAAAACTGCCAGCTCCACAGAAAAGTCGTGCTGTGGAGCGCAAAAGATCGGATAATTGGAACAAGGTTCTGTCAATAGATTGCATTCAGAGTGGCAAGATTTTAAGCCAAAAATGGAAACACCTTCGTTTATAATAGATTCTATAATTAATGAATTGCAATGTGAAGAAATTCTTGTTGATAACGGTTGCCAATCATGCGCGAGTGTGAATGACTCCCTCGTCCGTAGACATAAGCCCAAATATTATTAATATAAAACCTCGACAAATGGAAGGTTTCATACCAGGAGTTTGCACTACAATTAACCAAGCTGCCAAGCTCACCTTAGATCTTGCCGGTTTCAAACAGTCTCTGTGGGCTTACATCGTGCCACAACAAATCCAAACAATAATGATAGGACGGGCATTTCTAGTTCATAATAGAATACACATAAATGAAGCAGTAGAAGCCCTAGAATTTGAGAGAACGGGTCACATTGTTCCAAACAAGTCAAGACTTTCAAAAATACCATATCGTTAAAATATGATAAGCCCCAAAACCTATGGTACTATTGTTGGTGAAGGATGTAAAAAGGGAAGTTTAATTGAGACACACGCTGTTACGCTGGCAGACATTGATAAAGCCCTCGCACCGAAGAAAATTATAGACCCTTCAAAGTATATTCCTGTTTGGCTGGGCTTTGAATATCTGGTTAATTTCCTACCTGAAGAAGCCAATAGATTACCAGTTCATAGACCGGAGATCGATCATCATATTCCTTTAGAACATGACAGCAATGGAATTGAAAAATCAGTGCATTGGTGTGCGATGTATAATAATTCACGCGATGAACTACTTGTGTTAAGAAAAACGCTAACAGAACTCCTAGAGCAGAATTTCATTCGTATTAGTAAATCATCGGCCGGAGCTCCCGTACTGTTTGTTAAAAAACCCAATGACGGTCTCCAATTTTGTGTAGATTATATAGCTCTTAATGCAATAACGAAGTAAGACCGCTGCCCATTACCTCTGGTTCGAAAAACATTGAGATCGTTAAGTCATGCCAATTGGGTTACAAAGCTTGATGTGAACCAGGCATTCCACCAAATACGTATAGCAAAAGGAGAGGAGTGGAAAACAGCTTTCCGGACAAGGTATGGATTATACGAGTAGAATGTAGTACTATTTGGACTTACTGGAGCACCCGCCACGTTTCAGCGATACATAAATTGGCTTTTAAGGGAATAACTAGATGATTTTTACACGGCATATATAGACGATATTTTAATTTTCTCAAATGGTTCGAAGGAAGATCATCGTTGCAAAGTAAAACTGGTACTGGAGAAACAACGAGAAGGTGGCCTTACTTTAGATATATCAAAGTGTGAATTTGAAACTAAGCGTACAAAATATTTGGGATATATCATTGATTTGAACGAAGGAATAGAAATGGATCCAGACAAAATTAGAGCTTTATCTGAATGGGAACCACCAAAAACAGTCAAAGATGTTCAGGGTTTCTTAGGATTTGCGAACTTCTACCGGATGTTTATAAAAAACTAATCTGATCTCGTTTTACCACTTACAAGGTTAACGCAAAAAGATGTTTCATTTATATTTGACGAAGAATGTACCAAAGCTTTTGAACACCTCAAAAGCCTGTTTGTGAAAGACCCAATTTTGGCTAGTTTTGATTCCGACCGGAAAACAGTGCTTGAGCCAGATGCTTCTAATTGAGCTGTAGGTGGAGTCCTTGCGCAATATGATGAAGCGGGAGTACTGAAGCCAGTTTCTTACTTCTCTAATAAGAATCTTCCGGCCGAATATAATTATCCAATTTATGATAAGGAGCTATTGGCCATCATCTGATGTTTAGAGGAGTGGGATGCAGAGCTGCGAAGTATTAAGGATCCATTTCAAATCCTCACCGATCATCGTAATCTTGAACATTTTATGCAGTCACGACAACTTAATGAAAGGCAAATTCGCTGGGCACAAAAATTGTCGCGATACAATTATAATTTAAGTTATCGGCCTGGTAAAGAAGCAATTGAATCAGATTCATTATCACGTCGTGAACAAGATACACCAAAAATCGGGGCACCAGACTTGATGAAAGAGTTATGAAGTTACTACCTAAATGGGACCAAGTTGTTCGTGCTTGTCCAATCACTCGAACTCAATTAAAATCACCATTCTCTGACGAAGAGTTAACATAACTTTGGAATCAAGCCATAGTAAAATCGACAGCGATACAATGGCCTTCAACACTTCAAATACGTGGTGTAGAATTGAGTCAATGTACGGTAGACGACTCTGGTGCGGTATATCGATAAGGAAGACTATGGATTCCTGATTATGAACCATTGAAAACAAAGATAATTCAACAAGTTCATGACTCCCAAACGATTGGGCACCCAGGGCGCGATACAATGATTGATATCCTAGGCCGGCAGTTTTTCTGGCCAGGGTTCGCTCAGGATATAAAACAATTCACGCGAAATTGCGATGTGTGCGGAAGCGCGACTATCTGGAGATAGAGACGATTGGGGTTATTGAAGCCATTACCTGTTCCCGATCAGATATGGCGCTCACTATCGATGGACTTTATTCCTGATTTACCTAATGTTGATGGATGTAATGCATGCTTAGTCATCACTGATCGCCTCAGTAGGGAGTAATATTTGAGCCAGTAAGCTCGATGACCGCTGAAGCAACCGCTAACACTTTTATAAATTCAGTTTATCGTCACCACGGATTACCTCATGACATAGTCAAATAAAGCCAGCCTGGAGATATGGGACTTTGATTGGGCAGCGCGGGTATATTGACGGCGCAAAATTCTTATCTCATCCCCCAAAAAGGCTAGATCAGAACATTGGCCCATCACCACTATTTTTTAGGTGATTTACACCCCACTTGCAGTATCAATAGTGAACATGATTTCGATCACATCTTTATTTCGTGATATCTACAAGCTACAAAAATGTTAAATATAGGAAAATGCCGGAAAGCATTTGATTACAATTATTTTTTGTCCAAAATCAAATATAAAAGAATGGTTATTCTATATACTTGCAATGGTCTTTATTTCTATGACACTTTCTCCGCAATCAATCCTAGATATCCCTAGTTGTAGAGGTTCTATCTCTGTATTTTTATGAGATTGAGAATTTCTCTCATGATCCTAGACTATGCCGCTCTTGATTAATAGGACAAACTCGAGATACCTATTTGTATCCTACTTGACCACATGATGAACAGGTTGGAGGTGCACTTGTTCTTGACTGAACTTCCCCTAGGATATAATCGAATCTACTATATATTCTTCCAGTTGTATGAGCACGGTTCTAGTGATTATTTCTAATGAAATCAACGTACTGTGGACGCTGAATAGTGGTTTGGGGGTCGGCCTTATCCCACCACCAATATCGGTCAAACTCGTCTGGTTGTATTGACTGTCCTGGACGAAGAGCTTCAAATTTACGGCGGGATGGGAGTCCCATTTTTCAAGTCCATGTGCCAGTGCAAGAGATATTTGGTGACTGCTTCGAAACATGCTCTTGAGCTTCACGAAGAGCTCTCTACGAAATTACATTAAAGTAGCCGCGAAGGTTTTCAGCTGAAGATCTATAGGAACAGTTACAGGCGCTCTTGCTTCTGCAGCAATAATAGAATTGATCTGTTAGTTTGAAACAAGCTCGAGTTTACTCAGGGCTTGGTAAATCTCCACGGATCTTCTTTCCACCAAGATTATTTTACCTATATTGGCTTTGAGATTCCGCACTAATTCACGTTAGATGATAAAATTATCTAGTGTTGATATATTAAAATAGCAGACACACAAATAAAACATACCGTGAAGTAGCAATAGTTTTAAAGTGCATGTACTGATTCGTCTAGCAGCCGATAAGTCGCTCACGAACTCCATCTTCAAATATGTTCTTCTAATGTATGAGACACATGAAGCCGTAGATAAATCTTCTGATGCATTGTACCTTTTCTTAAACTCTCTACAATTTGCTGTAAACTCTTCTTCTATTGAAGAGTTCTGGACCTTGAGCCATGCCAATCTAAACTCATTCCATTCATCTGGTGGACACTTTTGCCCCCAGTATTTCGCTTTCATATTTTTAGCGACATGCCAACAACACAAAAGTGTTGGTATGCCTAGCAACATAATCTAAATAGCATTATATGGGCTAGCATCTCCATCAATTACTACGACCCGAGGATTTATACCCTTTGTCTAACATAACTCTAGGGATGAGACAAGTGCCTCTTGATAATTATAAGACTGGAAAGAAAATAAGATGCTGAAGCTCTCACCATATGTACTTATACCTACTCCCTGCTTAAGGTTAGAACTATAACAGTTGATATTGAAAGTATCATCGATAACTAGTACATCTTGGTTCACAATATTACATCCAGAGTTGGGTATTATTATCAATTGAAAAAAGACTTCGGGTATTGTGTAAAGCTTTGAAGAGATAATACTACATTCAACTAACTTAAAGTCTAAGATGCAGGAGGATGGAGAATATTCCCGCCGAGGGTTGAGATTTAAGAAAGTATAAATGCGTAGATCACTAGTTACGCGAAATTACAATCTGATGATATCACGTGACAATCATTGTAAGTTAAACTATGAATTGGTTCATCTATATATTGGTTTACCACGGGCTTTTCTATGAGGGTTACGCCGTGTTACTACCTTATTAGAATCAGGAAGTCCTGGGGGTCTGAAATATTACTATCCAATATCTCAAAGTGCGGTATTTTGCTCGATACGAGATATCAATTCCTACCCATATAGCTCATAACTAACTATAACAGGTTATGAGCCCGGGCTCTTCTACTTTATAGAAAATAAAAGAACATTACAGTAAGCACATTATGGGAAAGGACCAGACACTCGTCATCCTGGGTGATGATGAGTCATTTAGCAGATGGGACTCATGTCTTCAAGCTCGTCTCGCCGAAAGACGAGTATTAGGTCATGTTTATCATGACATCGAGGAAATCGACCCAAGTAATAAGCCAGAGAAGCCGGTGAAGAAAGATTACGTATCAACTGAAGATTGGGATAAAAGATGGAAAGACTACCGCCAAGTTGTCTCGGAATGGAGACTAGAAGAAGTCGAAGCTAAAAATATCGTCTTGGAGCGACTAAACAAAATGATTTGGCCGCAAAATCATAATGGAATGACGGCAAAAGAGTTATGTGATAGTGTGTCTCGAACACGTAAAGAGTCGTTCACAGCTCCTTACATTGCCGCTCTTCAAGATTTTTTGAAGGTAAAGTTCACATCGATGATTGAGGATTATTGCACAACTTTTACAACACTATACCAAAGTCTCATTAATTCAGCCGAGTCTATGAATGGCAAAAATGTCTCACCTGACTTCAAAATCCATGAAACGACTGCCGCCAGGATTTTCCTTCTGGGAACTATAGAAGTTGACTGGCTCAACACATGGCGTGACACCAGAGCCATTAATTGTAATGATCGGCCTATAGACTTGGACACAATGATATCTTCTCTCAGAACAGTCAGCGCTAATCGAAGGCTTACTGTACAAAATTCTTCCCAAGCGTTCGCCATGGCTATAACTGGCTCACAGACTTTAGATCCCGAAGCTTGGTGCAAAAAGTGCCGACATAAGCATCGTAATAAAGATTGCTTTAGAAGACACCCAGATTTGAGGGCTAGTAAGAGTAAGAATATAGGGAACAAGTCATCCAAAGGCAAAGCGAAGGTTGTCTCAGAAATAGATTTTAATGAAGAATCTAGCAGTGATAGTGATACTGATTTAGACCGCAATGAGGAAGCTTCATATGCTTTTCAACATAATAAAAACACTAACATATATTTAATTTGGTGCATCCCATCATTTTGTATCCGTGAGACATGCTTTTGACGGCCTACATAAACGTCCCAGCCCTATTCAATTCGACCAGGCAGTAGATACCACATCACTAAAATATCATGGTACTGCCAGTCTCAAAATTGGGACTGTGAGACTAAGACTGCGAAACTGCTTATACTCACCTGCCTCTTCCACAACTATAATCTCAGCAGGAAGACTTCAAAGACTTGCAAGCATTTACCCTGATTACGAAAATGGCTTCTTAGTTCAGCGCCATAAAAATAAACCTGAATCACGAATGGCACGCCTGATCACAAAAAATGATGTATACTATATCAATCCGTTAGAGCAAACGCACGGTATTAGTGAGAAAATCATAGCAGCACCAGGCGTAGCAAGAGTGCCTAAAACGACAGATGCTCAACGATGGCATCAACGATTAGGCCACGTAGGCTAAAGTATCTTAAAGAAAACTGCAGAATATGCAATGGGTCTCGAGGGATTCGATACAAGTGACCTCAATACATGTGAGACTTGTCATCTCAGCAAGGCACAGCGCTTTATCTCACGCGAACCAAGGCCCATTCCAAGTAAGCCTCTCGATGAAGTATTTATTGATACAATAGGTAAATTACCACTCTCATTAAATGGAAGAAAATATGCAGTAATAATAACTGATGCCAAAACCCGTTTTCGTTGGGTATTAACATCAAGCTCTAAGGATCGAATCGCCCCTATGCTAGTTCAATGGGTCGAAAACATGCATCACCAATTTGAGAAAAGAATTCGCACAGTCTTTAGAGAGAGATAGAGGGTCTGAGTATTTAAAAACCAAGACATTTTGTGAGGAAAAAGGTATTCATACTGATATTTCGGCGCCTTATACCCATGATGTTATGGCCTGTGCTTAATTATAACCTATGACATAACATCTTAAAATTAGGATCTTCGATTTATGAATATTAGATTATATAAATTTGTAGCTCGGTAAAATAGATAAACAGGGGCTAATGTTTATTTGAGAGTAGTTGTTTGTTTACTTAAGAAGCTGGAGCTGCCTATCTAAATGCGAGCTCCCCAGCTTCGCAATCTTGTATTTTATTAATAGTTTAAATCTCATTTTAGTTAAATCTTTGAACTACTTTGATATTTTAGATATTTTATCATCTATCCTTTTCGCAATCCTAAGTAATCGTTAACCTCTTCTACCTATTAAAAGTTAAATATACTCGAAGACAACACTGCCCACAGTGTCGTAACACCTGAGCAAAACGGTATATCAGAAGCTGCAAACAAGGTAATCCTAAGAGTTGCCAAATCTAAGCTAATTGACACTGGCATGTCCCCATACTATTGGCCATGGGCAATGCAACATGCATGTTTTATCATAAATAGTCTACATTGTTTGCGGAATAAGAAAACACCAATCATTGACTTTCTCCAAGGTCTACGACAACCACATCTAGTTAAAATCGACCTCAGATTTCTACCACGATTTGGGTGCCGTACTTATAAGCTTCTTAATCCAAAGCCGGGGAAGTTCGATCCCAGGGCGGAAAAAGGATGGTTTTTAGGCTTCCAAGCAAACACAGATAAAAATTATCTTATCTACCATCCACATCGTACCCCAGTTCAAGGATGGAAATGGATCGATGGCTTTACACCTCACGCTACATTCAATGAGGACGTTGTGTTTAGTGATAAGCTAGACTCGAAAGACAAACAGCAAAAGTATGATTCTTGGACCAATGACTATTCAGTCTTCATAGAGAATACCCCAATCGAGCATGATATTAATTCTCCAAATGTCACCATTCAATGTGAAACATATTCACCCAACGCCAACGCGCAATTGCCACATTCAGCTGGAAATAATCAAAATGTAGATTATACCCACTCAGTGAATATTCCGCATACAATTTCATCCGAAAGCCAGAAGTTCCAGCACCTGTGGTAAATACACGGTCACCAAACATCCCGCCCAGTTTCAAAAACAGTCAAGACTAAAACGGTTCGCCATCTGTCCCACAAAACAATTTGCCTAATATTTTTCGAGAAAATTCAAACAATCAAACATATAAATTTGATAAACCACCTTCAAATAACTCCGCAGAACATCAGCAACTATATGAAGAGCAAAGTTCAAAGGAGTCTAATTTTAGTGATACAGCCTTGTCTGTATAATCAGAGGGTGAGAATCAACAAGTAGACAATATAAGTGAAAAGGAGAACTTTGATAATGAAGAAAACCCCTCAAACAATAATGCATTGTCACTACCACAAAACCAGGGGGTGCCTGTCCTTACCACTCAAAGAAATGAAGATTTGTCCATACTACAGGAACAGGGGGAACTCTCGACAACGACAAAACCCACGTCCGAATATGATTTTGTTATGACAGGCTGGGAACCAGTTGCTCTAGCTGGACAAAAACGACGCCGATCGCCAGAAAGAGAAACCATACGTACAAAACGAGGTAGACAAGTTAAACGCGTAGATTACTACCGCCTACACAAGGTATAGCAATACGGCTGTTAAATGATCCTAAGACTTTGGAAGAAGCTATGACCTGTCCCGATGCGGCAAAATGGAAAAAGGCAATGCAAGAAGAAATCCAGTCCTTAAGACATTCAGGGACAATTAAAATTATAAGTAAAGACAAGTTACCATCCGGTCGTACACCTATGAAGAGTAAATGGGTATATAAAAAGAAATACCTAGCAAACGGAAAGATCGAAAAATGGAGAGCTCGCTGTACCGCAAAAGGATTTACACAACGACCAGGAATAGATTACCAAGAAACTTTATCACCTACTCCAAGACCAGAAACTGGAAGAATAATGCTTGCCTTAGCTCATCAACTTGGGTGGCACCGCTGCCAAGGCGATGTCCCAACAGCATTTTTGAACCCAGATTTGAATATTGATCTCTTTATGGAAATGCCAAAAGGATTTGAGAAAAAGAGCCATTTATTGCTTGTCCGCAAAAGTCTATACGGGCTCAAACAGGCTGCAGCTTTATGGTATGATCATGTGAAGGCTACTTTAGCAGAGCTAGGTCTTTATCCATCAACCTCTGATGTTTGTCTTTATACTAACAAGTAGAAGATCTTTTCGTATTGCTGCATATTGATGATTTCCAAGTAATGGGACCTAACCGCAAGAAAATAGATGCTTTCATGCAATCACTACACAAAAAGTACAGACTGAAGAGAGCGAGCACAGATCTGTTTTTTGTTATAAATATCAGTCAGCCGCAAGACAAAACCCTTCAACTTTCACAAGGACAATTTGCTCGAGTTCTACTTACGAGACATGGACTTGGAGAATGCAAGCCAGCCAATTCACCACTAGAACGGCTCTTGGAACAAAACGATTCGAAATGCCTTCTGAAAACAAAAACAGGATATAATTCTATAATTGGAGGATTCCAATACCTAGCAAATAACACCCACCCAGATATCTCTTTTTCTGTAAATCCTTTGGCACGATTTTTGGAAAACCCTTCTCCTCATCATTTGCAAGCAGCGTATTGCGTAGACTCAAAAACTAGCAAAAGGAATGGATGGATGTTCTGGGGTAGTTTTGCGGGAGCAGAGAAGGAACCTTGTTTGTTTTGGGAGAAGGAGTGGGGCTCCATAGACTCCGAGAAGTACTGTGAGAAAATAGAACCTCTCATAGACGGGATGGTGTCTAT
>QVIK01000989.1:0-13764 GCA_003957845.1 Oidium heveae | reverse complement strand
TCTACGTCGTATCTCTTCGTCTCGGAATGAGAGTTTTATTATATGTCACGGTTTTCAGACAAAACGCTTATGCAATTTTGTAGATACAGTTTATTAATAATAAAACTCTAAAGAGAGAAGAATCTAATGCTACGAATAGTTACTACATATACTTGATAGAGGTGGTCTCGTCTTTCTAGAAACTTCCATCTTCTCAGCCTACCCTATCCGTATGACCCCCCGGAAAGCATATTAGTGTTTCCTACCTACGCCAACCAGCACAGGTTACAGATACTCAACATCGGCTTACCAGCCGTTACATAAGTTGAGTTTAATTTACAGAACTTATATCTTCCACTCTAGTGTGACTCCTTTATGCGATAATTACACCCTAGAGGATAACATTTTTTACCAGGTTATGAGCCCGGTGTTGGGACTTCTTTTTAGCATTACGAACGATACTACGAACGATAAGTTAGGACATTAAAATAAAAACAAATTTTTTTTTTAAAAAAAAAAATAAATTCAATAATGATGGGTTCAGATGTTGAGCATCACCCAGAAAATCTCATTTTATCAAGAAAAAACCATGAGAGATAGGTACGAAAAGTGGAGTTTAAGGCAAAATCAAAAGGTTACTATTATGTTACAGAAATTTCAAGAGAAAGATTTGCTTGGATACAGCGTGAAGGGGATAGTGAAAGAATAAATGATGTGACGTCCAAGTTTGAGAAACTTGGAGGTTCTTTGAACGTTGAGAAGGCAAAAGCATATGACCAAGATATGGCCGAGTTCTTTTCTCAATTGACAGATCTATTGAGTGATGACGACCAAGGCATATTTGAAGAATACGGTAGCGCGGTCAAGGTTTGGAATCACCTTAAGATAAAGTATACCATAACGAGCGAATTGACAGCGTCAACTTATATGACCAAAATTCAAACCTTTCCTGACTAATATGATATTGAAACAAAAGGAATTGATATCACCTGGGAAACCTTAAAGTAATATAGACGAATACTTGCGGCCGCAGATGAAGGCCTTAAAAACATATATCCAGATAAAGCCTTGTTTCATATCTTATGTAAAACTCTCCCATCGAAATACAAAGCAATTTTTGATAGTTTCCGTGCAAATTCCACTTTATCCATGGAAGAAAGATTATAGATTCTCCAGGAAAAGGAAGAAGAAAGTCGGTTTTCTGAGAAGGCACACCCTTCTTTAAATAAAAGTTACACTCATAACAATCGTTGAGATTCTGACATCCCAATGATTGATGCCCCTGAAATACTTCGAAAATTCTTATGCTATAGGTGTGATGGGGAAAACCATGTCTCTCGAGAATGTCCATATGCTGAGGAAATTAAGGCATACGTTATTGCTCTCCGAAAAAAGGACGAGAGACAATCGGAAGCAGAGGAAGCTTAAACAGACAGAGAAGCTTAAAAAGAATGAGAAGTCGAAAATGATAGATCGGAAGTTAAAAAAGGTCCACGGGCATACCGCTCATGAAGAAATTCCCTACTCTAGCACATACGACTCATGCACTGATGATTCCTCGCAAGAATTTGAAATCGATTCTGATTGCTCGACAATCGAGAAAGTAATGCTTTCAAAAGCCCAGATAAGTAAGTGTATCCCTAAAAATTGGGTACTTGATACCGGCGTTACCTCTCCAATGACTGACCAAATTCACTTGTTTAGGGGAAAGTTAAGGAAAAATAATAAAACCGCTATACAAGTTGGGGGAGGTTCATCAACGTCAAGTTATCGGAGGATTATGGTCGTAAGATGTGCAGATGGTTCATCTAGTTTAGCAAATGATGACTATTATGTACCTAATTCAGGCGTCAATCTTCTTTCCTCGAAGCAGCTTTGCACAGCAGGAATGAAAGGTTTTTTTGATAAAAATAATACCTGGATCAAAGATGGCTCCAAGACGGTCATACATGCAGCTCAGAGTGATGGTCTTTATATCGTGAAACATATTGCCGCTAACCTCAAAGATAAGCTACTTGATACAAGGTTAAATAAACAAAGCACTTGTTCTGCTACTAACCAAAATGTTGAGATCAGCTCTACAAACATAGTACAAGATAACAGCTTGCGTCTCGAAACCTATGGAGCTGATAAATGTCAACTCAATCCTGATCTATCAGACAAAGACCCTGATCTCTCTGACGATGATCCAGCAGACACAAAAGAAGAAAGAGCACGCTATAGATTAATTCATCGCCGCTTTGGACATTACGACCCTAACAACATTAGCAAGCTCTATTAAACTTCAAACATCATCAAATTTAAAATTCCTATTGCCGAGAAAAGAATTTGTAAATCATATAAAATTGGGAAAATGAGAGACAAAATAAGTAACATTCTAGCACAGCACAAAACAGAGCCCCTAGAACTTATTTCCTTTGATGTTGCTGGTCCCTTTCCAACCTCTCTGCGTGGTAATAGATATTTCCTGCAGGTAATTGATAACTGGTCACGAAGAAACTGGTCAATTCCAATTCCAAATAAATCAAAAGATCAAGCTATCACTAAGCTCAGGAAGCTAAGAGTTAGAGAAGAGAGACAAACAGGTAAGCAACTAAAATCAACCAGGTCCGATAATGCCCCAGATTTTTAGCATATCATGGAACAATGGGAGATTGAGGATGGCGTGGTCGTAAATTTTACGGCTATTGCATCATCCCATCAAAACGGACCTGCAGAGCGCAGCATTCAAACTGCTAAAATGGCAATTAGAACAATGATTGACGATGCTGAACTTCCAATAGAATTTTGGAATGAAGCGGTTGAGTATGACTCTTATATCCGAAATAGACTTCCGCTTGGCCCCAAAATCAATGGCAAACTTACAACTCCAATTGAAGCTTACACTGGAATTAGATCAAATATCGATCATATTAGACCATAGGGTTACAAAGCCTATGTGTAAGGAATCAAATTCCTAACTCAATCATTTACACCTAAATGTTTTATTACTCAGCCTTAGTGTCTAATCTGACGACTGATACCTTTATATTTAGACCTGGTTTGAGTTTCTATTCGTGTAGCTCTAAAACCGATACGGATATTTCTGGTATTGTTATTTCTATTTTCAGTCGTTTGATAATAAATCATTCCATAGATTTATGTATATAGTCCAGCGTTAGTGTAGAGGTTGGTTCCTCACGCTTTGTCTTTCGTCTTTTCTTGTCTTCTTTGAAAATCTACAATATGTTAGAAATACTACTACTTCCCTTGTTCCCTAGCGTTCTTGAACCCTTGAGCCCTTGAATCCTTGTCTTATAAACCATCCTTGTCAGCCACCACAGTCCTTGTCATCCCCTATTAATTCTTCGCTTCCTTGTTTAAACGATACACTGTCAGCCCGTGATCTGACATTACAAAGCGTCTGTCTGACATCAATAATACCTACCAACTATTAGTGTATTTTATTATAGCTAAAACTCTAATCAGTGAAAAGAATGGCAAACTCAACAGGTTCTGCAGAGTACATGGATACGGATCCAGCATTAGTTGAGCTAATTCCTTCTGATCTATGGAGTCTCCCATATCTGAGATTACCTGGAATCCTCATGGCAGCCACTCGAGTAAACCCAGTGCGTGTGGGTGAGGTATGCGCGGCCTCTGAAACGTTCTCACCTAAAGCCCTACCTTCACTCTCAACTTCCTCACCAGCCGCGAGTTTACCAGTCTTAAGAATCTCGGCACTAACTATTACCCAGTAGGACGGTTAAGCCTCAACATTGCGCGCTTTCTGTTCGCAACTAGTTAATCAAATTAATAGTAGTTCAAACCAATTTCCGACAGAAGTGGCAAAAGTTCAATTTGCCTATCAATGCTTAGGGCCTGGAGCTCTATNTTCTGTTCGCAACTAGTTAATCAAATTAATTGTAGTTCAAACCAATTTCCAACAGAAGTGGCAAAAGTTCAATTTGCCTACCAATGTTTAGGGCCTGGAGCTCTACTGAAAATGAGATCATTATTTCGATGTTTGGAAGACCCCTCAATTCCTCGTGAAATCGAAACCTTGAATGATTTTTTGTCAGCTCTGAAACAGAGATGTCAAGATCCTGGACTTTGCGAAAGAGCAACTCGAACAGTTGAGACTTTATATCAAAAAAGCATGAATTTTCATGACTTCATAACGATTTTCGAGGATAACATGATGGACTTTATGTACGGATCGCTCGAGAAAGCTAACTGGAAGGTCATGCTTGAGCGACGACTTTCAACCAGATTACGAAATGCTCTAGTTAGTGCCCACAATGTACCCTCAGAGTACTATTTATTTGTTGCATATCTTCGCCAAAAAGATGCTACCTTTCAAGAAATTAATTATCGACCAACACCATCTGAAAGGCCAGTACCAGCTAAGATGATGTACCCTCTTATGGCTCCCCCCACTAGTGAATTAACGGTTTCTCAGGGAGGATCAGCAATGGATTTAGATATGTTGTCACGTGAAAAAGGTCCTGATGGTCGACTGACTCCCCAAGCAAGGAATGCACGTCGCTCTCTTGGTCGATGCTATAGGTGTAATCAAAGTGGCCATCTAGCAATAAGCTGTCTTCTGGGAAATTCTTCAAGGATTCCCGTATCTTCAGTTGAGATTTCATTACCAGCTGAGTCGAAACAGATAAAAGATTAACTTCAATAGATAGTCGCCCATTGAAGTCATTTACAGTAGGTCACGCGGGTCTCGCAGAGTTTTCCTTCTCACGTCACATATATATAAATGCTCGGCTAGAAAATGAAACTCTCACTGCCCACGTAGATACTGGCGCCTCTGGTCTCGCGTTCATTTCTGAATCTTTTACTCGGCACCTCAAATTATCATGTGAAAAAATTGCCAAACACATTTCACTAACTGGATTTGAGGGAAAAGAGGGACCAGTAATAACCCATTAGGTCACCTTTCTTTTGAAGATAGGAAATCATTCAGAGACAATCTCCGCCTATATAAGAAACCCGTGCAAATATGATCTAATCCTTGGTCTTTCTTGGCTAGAAAAGCATAACCCCTTCGTAGATTGGAGAGAGCACACACTGACATTTTGCGAGCTGTGCTTGGAAGAAGGTTGTTGCAAATTTGAAACAACAATTCCTTATGTCAACTCTCAATCCCCCGCCTCAAAAATGGTCCCCCCTTTCATCAATATCAAACATATCTCTCCTAATCATAACAACAACTCGATCTTTCAACTACCAAGACGCGCCACAGCATCAGAGTTCCTAGAAATTAGTAAACAAGTTGGACATAACAANCCTAATCATAACAATAACACGATCTTTCAACCCCCAAGACGCGCCACAGCATCAGAGTTCCTAGAAATTAGTAAACAAGATGGACATAACACCTTCGCACTTAGTATGCGCGATATAGACTTACTTCTTGACCCACAAATGCAAAGATTACCAACAATGCAGATAAATAATACAAATATTGTAATTACCAAGGATACTGACATTAGAAAAATACTTCCAAAACCTTATAATGAATTCCTTGATGTCTTCGATCGCAAGCAAGCAGACTTGCTACCACCACATCGACCTTGGGATCATACGATAGATCTTCAGCCGGGAAAAATTCCTCCTGTTACCCGACCCTATTCCATGAGCCATAATGAGCTCAAAGCTCTTAGAGATTATCTGGACAAGGAATTGGCCAAAGGATTTATTCATGTCTCGAAATCTCTAGCTGCAGCCTCGATCCTCTTTGTCTAAAAACCAAATGGGGATTTTCGTTTTTGCATTGATTATCGAGGACTCAATGCAATATCTGCTAAAAATCGATATTCACTACCATTGATTACTGAAACTTTAAGCCAGGTTTCTCAGGCCAAATTCTTTACGAAGTTAGATGTTATTTCAGCCTTCAACAGATTGCGGATTAAAGAGGGTGACGAAGGGAAAGTAGCTTTTACCTGTCGTTATGGCTTTTTCAACCCCTGGTTCTTCCCTTCGGTCTATGCAATGGTCCTGCATCATTTCAAACTTACATTAATCACGCCTTACGCGGTCTCCTTGATAACTTTTGCACAGCTTATATGGATGACATATTAATTTTCTCTGAAAATCTTAACGATCACCGACTGTGAGAGGTTATATCCGAATAGCTCAAGATATAGATTCAATGTATGTAAATTAAATAACTAAGAAGTGCGTGATCTCTATGTACATGATGAACGAGACTATATATAGTTCTGTAAATACCCCTTTCTCTCTTTCCAACGACATCTAAAATCAGTCTTTTCAATCTTAACTCCTGCTACAATCATAGTAACTAAGGGGCTTGCTTAGTAGCATGCATAGAGGATCGCATAGGGAAGCGATATTCCAATGTGGCATCGTAACCGTTCATAAGCGAGGGCTTATTAAGCCAGAGCCAGGATTAGGGTTGGAACCCTCACAATATCCCCCTTGTTATTTCTTAACACCTCTGTAAATAAAATTTTGTGTTTTTGTCATAATTCTGAGGTTCCTAGTGCGCTTATTAGTAAATTTAGTAAATTTTGAGTTGTAGTTATCGATGTCCCTTGGCTTCAACTATCACACGAATCTCACTGGATCTGCGATAGAAAGCTTAGAACTGAAATTGATAACTTTTTTTAACTTCCCCTAAATAATAGGAATCTAATCTATATTTATAATACATGGGGTAACACATGTCTTGCTATTAAGTGTTCCTCCCCGATGACACCTGTGCAAGTTCACATGTTAGGATACTGTTTACTAATAAATATATCTACCATAGTAACCATTTGTTTACATAAATATGTGCATGGATATATTCTAATTATACTCGACTAGGATCTAGGTCGGATTCGTAGTGGGGCATTCCGAGCTTAGGATCCTCAACTATCCCCTTACTGAAAATGGAGCTGTCCTCAGCTCAATTATAGTTCTTAAAATCCAGCAGCCGCTTTAAGTTGATTTCGGTCTTGCTTCAGCATATTTTTGCTGCCGTACCATAAGCTTTGGACTAGGTGTCCATCGCGAGCATACGCCGGAAATAAGTTGGTGCCATTATATTTGTTTAGCAACCTATAGCCTCCTGGTGAAATTAGTGTGTAGGTATTATTGGAGTGGCACGATGCGACTGCCCATGGTCCGTCATAGTACGGCTCAAATTTATGTTTTCTTTGTCGAACTCGCAGGACCCAGTCTCCCGGTGAGTATGTTCGTAACAAAGCTTTTGTCTCCTGCAAATATTCACGGGTTTTAGCCCTGGTGGCTTTGATGCTGTTGATGTAAGAGCGGGCGGTTGTCGCTGAATGTGATTTAGCGAGCTCGTGAACCCACTCGTTTTCTTCTGCTTCCGTAGCTTCGCGTGTATACACAGGATATATAATTTCTGCCTCTGGGGGTTGTGTTCCAAAAAGTAGAAAAAATGGGCTGTAACCTGAAGGCGAAATACGTCTATTATAAACAGCAACCGCCCATGATAGGACCGTTTGAAGGGGAGTATTCCGGTTTTCTAAGATTTTTCGTGCTAAGATTCCTTTCAGAACACCATTTGCTTGTTCCACTTTTCCATTTCCCTGTGGTCGATTTGATGTTGTATGTACTAAAGTAAACTCATGTTGATTTTGAAATCTTTGTGACTCATTTCCCGTAAAAAAATTTGCGTTATCAGTGACAATTTGTTTCGGTATTCCGAATGTATAGAATATGTGTAATAGTAAAGGTATAGTATTTGTGAAGTCGGTACTTGGTACAAACTGTGATTCCAACCAACCCGTAGTGTATTCAGCCATATTGAGTAGAATTTTCGAGCCCACTTGAGTGTGGTCCATACCGCACCTTGTCAAAGTTGGAGGTGGTTGAATTGGTCGCAGATTTCCAAGGCTAGGATCCGGTGGCTTCATTAACTGGCATGAGCGACAACTTCGGATTACTTCATATGCTGCAAGCATCATTTCGGGATGCCAGTACCTTAAGCTTGCATGGCGTATAGTAGTGCCTACTGAAGCATGTCCCTGATTTTCATGTACTTTCTGTAATTTGCTGACTAGATCTTCGTATTCTAGTACCTTGAGAAGTATAGCTACACCTGCGGGTTTCGGGAGATTGCCAATAAGTTCCTTGTCGTTTATTTTTATGAGATGTAATTTTTCTTTATAAATTCTAAAGTTTTCATGAACCCAATCAGGATCAAGGTTGCTGGGAAGTTCTTGATTTTGGTCTAGAAATTTGAAGATACATTGGAGATCAATGCGGTTAAGTTGTTCGGGATGTTTCACTTGTTCGAGTTCCAATATTTCCCTTGGGGGCTGCAGTGGATTGTTATTCCTTTCCTCTTCTTCTTCTACGGGGAATATCTGATTGTCTGTTATAATGTCGGGAGGCCTGGAAAGGTAGTCTGCCAGTACATTAGCTTTCCCTTTCCGATATAAAATTCTGATTCCGTAATGTTCTATTGTGTCAAGAAACCTTATAATTCTGGCGGGCTGTTCCATTTTTGTGTTAAGTGTATTTAAAGATTGATGATCTGTTATTACAGTAATGTTTCCACCCTCGACCCAGTGGCGCCAATGTTGTAGAGAGAGCAGAATAGCTAATAGTTCGCGTTCCTGTGCTGAGTATCTACGCTGGGTTTTGTTTAGTTTTCGAGAAAAATATGGAATGGGGTGTAAGATTGATCTTTCTGAATCGTTTGATTTATGAAGGTGTGGTTGAAGTAGAACTGCACCTATAAATTTCTGTGAGGCATCCGTTTCTAAAACTATGGGTAGTCTCCAATCAAATTTCTTAAGGATAGGTGTAGAGGTTAATGAGTGTTTTATTGTCTCCTAGGAAGTGATTGACTCCGGAGATAACTGTTATAGGACTGAAGCCTATATTCGTAGATACCCAGATCTTGTCTGGGTTGAATTAGTGCACGGATAAACTTCTGATAGCTACAGTGTGGAAAGGCTGAGATAAGGCTGAGACAATAGACGCGAGGCTATCAGAGGTATGTCGTGACGCGATCAGTACCGTGCACGCGGTAAGGAATATTCTATATAGTGTGTAGCTGTATCGTGTTTGATCCTTAGTGTTAGAGATATACCAATGCAAGCATCCAGAACGTTGAGGCGCTACCATGTAATGTTAGCGCTCATCCTATCACGTGTACAAACTGGTGTTGAGGAGTTAGGCGAATAGGGATTGGAGACTAGAGATACCCATGTATTATTATTGTTGTAACTGACAGTCTGCACGGACCAGCCTAAAAGGCTTATAGGTAGCGGCAGACTGAGTCTAGATAGAGTGTAAAATATATTTCTTATCATTCCTATCCTACAGCTTCCAAGTGCAATCGTACCTCTAGCTTACTAATCTAGGGTTTTAGGGTACTAATATTCAATAGGTTATGACTCCCGGTTTACGCTGATAGGAATTTAGAGTATATTTTTTGTGGTCTAAAATCGGTGCACTAAAGGATTGTGCGACACTAAAGGCTTGTGTTATACCGTTTAAGCACTAAAGGGCTGTGCTGGACCATAAGAGCACTAAAGGTTTGTGCTACACTTATTTTCATTTTAAATTTAAATTTAAATTTAAATCAATTTTCAACATTTGCTTCAATAACTGTTAATTTTGTTTTTCTATATTTTAATTTTATTTTTATTTTACACGAATTATGTCTGAACATAAGAATTCTTGGAGTACCGAAAAACTTACCAAAGCAAACCATGAAAAATGGTTTCGCCTAATGAAGGCAAAATTCCAGAGCAAAGGTGTATCGTATATTCTCAAAAATTCACTTGAAGAATATGCAAGGGTATCTCAGCCAATAGATGGGAAACTTAGCGAAGAGCTGGAGAAAATAACGTTGTCGATTGGTAACATAAATTTAAACTCTGCTGATATAAATTCTTCGAATAATCAAAAAATTATTCTAAACATTGAAAAGAAAAAGGAGTATATTAGAGATGAAGGAACTTTGAAATTCTTACTACTTCAGGGTCTGGATGATGATGACCAGGCGCTATTTGATGAATATGAATCCCCCATGGCATTGTGGCAATACCTTGTGTCAAAATATCAAAAGCCAAGTAAAATAGCTGCTGCCCAATATACAAAGGACCTTAATAACTTTGAATTTAAAAATGAATTAACCATCCGTGATGGATGGAATAAACTCAAGGATATCCGAAGGAAAATCATTGCGGCAAAGCCTTCCGCTAAAGGCCAGTACGATGATGAGTCACTGTTACTCATTTTGACAAATTCTCTGCCTGAATACTACCAGTCTGTTATAGATGATCTTAACATCAACGAAAATCTAAGCGTTGTTGATCAATTAAAACATCTAGAGAACAAAGAAGAGAGACTTAGATTGAGTCAGAGTATCAGCGAGCCAGCTCTAATGTCAAGAAACTCCACAAAACCAACAAGAGCTGAACAACACACCCACCGTGAGTCTAACCCCGTGATGTGTTTTCTATGTGATGGCCACCACTTTGTGATAAACTGTAAATATCTAGCTCATTGTAGGGACGTTTTTTCTGAAATAAAGAAAAAGAAAAGCAAGTTAGCACATCGATATAAAAGTTCCCAACGCCATTCTCATAAAAAGGTCAGAAAATTTTCCAAAAAGAAAGTACATGGTTTTGTTGGAGCTAACGATGAAAATGATGACATTTCAACTACGGATAATATATCGTCGTCATCTGATGAGTCAACTGACTTCTCTGAGCAAGAAATCGCGGCCTATACAAAACAAAAATTAACTTCACATTGTAAGAGTCCTATTGAGTGGCCGATTGATACCGGTGCCTCATCACATATGACTGATGATATAAATCTGTTTAGTGGACCTCTAGAATGTATAAAGCCCAAAACGATTCAAGTGGGAGGTGGACTTTTAGTATCTAAAATGTGTGGTACTGTTAAGGTAGTAGCTAAGGATGGCTCATCGTGCTTATTGAAGGATTGTTTACTTGTTCCCGGTCTCGGGATTAGTTTGATTTCAGCTAGGCGGCTGTGTGAAAATGGTATTGTTGGTATTCACGATTCCATCAACATGTATTTTAAAAAAATAGAAAACTCAATTGAATTCAAGAAAGACAACAAAACTCTCATTCATGCGCAACAAAAAAAATAGGTTATATATCTTGAAATCTATTTGGACGGACAACCTTGCAAATGCATTTTTAGCAAACACAACTAACGAAAAAGAAGAAATTCCATCAAATGCTAAAATGCATCCTAAATGCGAGGTATACAGTCCAAATACAGAATCTGATGACTCTGAAAATGACCCTATTTCAAGATCACGTCAAATAAGATATCGTCTCATGCACAAAAGATTCGGACACTATGGTTCTGAGGCATTACGTAACCTCCATGAAGTAGCAAGTGGTATCAAAAAGATACATATTCCGCCCAAAGAGAAACGTATTTGCAAGTCTTGCAAAATTGGTAAGATGAAGCGAAAAATAAGTAAAATCTTAGAAGAACATAAGAAAAAGCCTCTTGCACTTATTTCTATTAATATTGCTGGACCATTTGTAAAATCAATCCGTGGATTTGTTTATTTCCTTCAAATTATAGACAGTTTTACAAGGAAAATATGGACTATTCCACTACGAACAAAACATGACGCAATAGAAGCGCTCACAAAATGGAAACTTAGAGAAGAAAGAACGTCCGGGGAAAAATTAATCGCGTGTAGATCAGATAATGGAGCTGAGTTAAAAAAGGTCTTAGAAGATTGGAGTGCAAAAGATGGAGTGACACCTCAATATACGACCATTGCATCTTCTCATCAAAATGGAACTGCAGAAAGAGTGATCCAAACAACAGAAAACGCAATACGTACAATGACTCACGCTGCTAATTGTCCAGCAGAATTCTGGTGCTTTGCCGCAGAGACTGATGCACACGTAAGAAATAGGCTTGCACGTGGTCCCATTATCAACGGGCAAAAGACTTCTCCTGAAGAAGCATTTACAGGACAAAAGCAAGTGTCAAATCACCTAAGAGTCTGGGGTTGTGTTTGTTACGTACATGTCGACCCAAAAACTATACCATCGTCGCAGTTACATAACAAGCAAGCAAATCGTGGAAGAGAAGCAATATTTTTGGGATACAGTAATGAAACTAATAAACAGTATTGGTATTATTCTTTGGACCTTGGATATCCTCAACGATCGAGTTCTATAGAATTTGACGAAAATAAAGTAGGTGGCGCGTTAAATTTAAAAGTTAGAAATCTGCCTAGTGGAGTAACCGGCCAAGGAACAAATGTAAATCTTATCGATAGAAACCCTCGAGGTCGACCCAAAAAGATTAAACAGCAACAAGATTCCGTCCTTTTTATGGAATCAATGGTTATTGATGACTTAACAGAAAATAAGAACAAGGTAGTTTCGAAAACAGCTAGCTCAGAAACAAAATTAGTAGAGAAGAAGTTGGAAGAAAAGAAGTTGGAAGAGAAGGATTTAGAAGTGAAGGATTTAGAAGTGAAGAATTTAGAAGTGAAGAATTTAGAAGTGAAGAATTTAGAAGAGAAGAATTTAGAAGTGATGAAGATGGAAGAAAAGAAGTTGGAAGAGGAGAAGTTGGAAGAGGAGAAGTCGAAAAATGACCAAAAAGATACGTTAAAAGATGATATAAAACAAGCAGTAACCAACTATATCCAGGATCAAAGCCAAAACGATCGCGACGATAAGTTTAAGAAGAAAAGAAAAATAATAGAAATTCAGAATGAAAATAAAAAGGGTCAAATCCACACAGCTCGTAAATCTAAGCGTGTCAGAAAGCTTTCATATTCACAACCTGATGATATCAAGCTCAAAAATGAAAATGTTACCTTACCTGTACCTCGTTATTCATTAAGACCACGGAGTACATTTAAGCGTAATAGAGAAGGTGAAGATGAGCGACAAGCAAAGCGAATAAAAGCAATGCTCGCTTTATTCTTGAACCAAAACACCAAGATTAAGAAGACCTTAGAATCTGCCCTTGCCACTATTATATGTCCTTTAGTCTATAAAAATTCACATAATTGTCACAAATAAGATAAACTGTACACACTGGTCTGTGAAGTAAAAGACCGTGAAACCGAAAAAGCACTAGTAGTGAAGATAATAAATGGAGTTTCTATCCCCAAGAGCTATAAGGATGCAATGAAAAGTTCCAATTCAAAAGAATGGAAAGATGCAGTTCAAAAAGAAATCGACCAACTAATTTTAAACGGAACGTGGAAAGAAGTTTTCTTACCTAAAAATGCTAATCTTGTCTCTACAAAATGGGTATTCACGATTAAAGAGACTGTTGATGGTGAACTTGAGAGATATAAGGCTAGACTAGTCGCACGTGGATTTAGTCAGGCATATGGAGTCGATTATAATGAGACTTTTGCGCCAACAGTCCGTATGGACACACTTCGTCTATTCATGGCCATTATAGCAAAACACGATCTAGAATGCTCTCATTTTGACATTAAGAATGCATTCACGGAAAGCAAGCTTAAAGAAGAAATATATCTTGCTCCACCTGAAGGAGTTCAAGTCTCAAATGGCAAGGTATTAAAGGCCTTAAAAAGCCTATACGGCTTAAAGCAAGCGGGACGTGATTGGAACCTGTTGTTAAGCAATTTTCTGAAAAATAGTTGTGATTTCAAACAAAGCGAAGCAGATCCTTTGTCACGGCACGGCGTGGTGTGGCCTGTGCATCATGCATACACTCACTTACCACTTCTCGTTGCCTAAGTAACCTGAACTGTTTACTGTTTACTGTTTACTATTTACTATTTACATAGTTTTAGTCTATGTCTAA
>QVIK01000988.1:0-15340 GCA_003957845.1 Oidium heveae | reverse complement strand
CATTCGATCTTTAGATAGTTTAGAATCTCATTAGTTACATTGAAACTTGAAGCCTTGTCTCAGTAATTCTCTGTATCGTGACACCTGTGTGAAGGATTTTCTCCAACTTGCGACAGCTCTTCTTTTGTCATGTGTTTGGATGGCCTTCATTCGATCTAAGGCTTGTGGGATTGAGTGACTTGTCATGATCCAAATCACCATGTCAATGCGAGGACGACTAAATCGGTGAAGAAAATCATGCTTCAAGCACTACCAGTGCGACTTAACTATCATAGTCGTCTTCAAAACAGGGATCTCTTCGGGATGATAGGATCGAGCCCATAGTTTTCACTGGTCTATCCTGTACCAATTCACAAACATATACGCCCAAAGTCGAAATAAGTTTTTTGTACGACACCACGTATACATCTCAGTTGCACATTCGCAATGTATGGTATTAGATGATCGTAATATGCCGTTGCGATCAGGAATGAGAGGATGGTAGTTGAAATGACCGCTGAACATTTCCAGGACAAAATTTCGATCTTTCAGACTGGTTATCTCAAGACAGTCATTTTCCTCAAAAACAACTTTATTCGATACACAATGACAAGAACCAAACTTACGTCATCTGTTAGATCAGTTAAATGCAAAGTTTTTGAGCTCCCTACTTATGGTTCCTATCAGGACGCTTAGTAGGAATAGAGCCCCAACAAATTTCAAGACTAGGAATGAGGGTATGAGCCTCACCTGGCATGTAATAAGCCAGGGAATTTACCTTGGACGAGTCTTTCAACTTCATTTGTATGGCGCGTTTTGTATGCTAAAAGCAGAGTTAAACTCTCGGCACCGGCCAAGCCTGCTGTGCTGCATTTATCTCTAACCTATCCTTATCGCAGTCGATAAAGGAAGGAGCGAGTCCCACTTTTTGTAGCGGTCTCAAAAAGCGATCCAGGACTTGTGTTGTAGTTCCACTTGGTGAGCTTTCATTTGAGGAAACTTTTTCAACAAAAAGATAGGCTATTGGAATTCCGGTTCCATCAAGCTCGGCAAGGAAAGCGTATAGCTCCATACCTGCGTTATTAGTACCGAAAGTTGCGTCAATGGCCACCTCCTTGGTAGTTCTTAATAAGGCATTAATAGATGAGCGAATGTAAATTGCCAAGGCACGCACATTAGCAACCAGAATTACTTCATGACGATATTTGTCAGTGAGTTCTTCAAGCAGATGTGTTGCTGGTAAGAACTGGTCATGATGTCGCCTCCAAAAACCTTTATTAGCCTGTTTCCAGTGGTAGTACACCTGATTATGTACAATATGCTGAACTTTCGGGAGCCCTGATGCCTGTAGATTTTACCAGATCTCAGAAGGTGTTTGGGTAGTCACTCTTTCATTTATAAATGCCTGAACTTCAGGTCCCAAATGAATGTCATCATAAGGCGGGTGATTTTATGGTGAAGTTTTAATGATAGAGTTCTATCTTTCAGTGATGGGGTAATTTGAAGCCAGCTGTTGCATTCAAATCTATTCATCCGACCTTTGTGACGGATTTCTTTTGGTGATGAATTTTCCTCCAGGGAGAAATCTTGCGAGCAAGTAAATGTATACATCAAGTAAACCGTAGAGTTAATTCCTATGTGCATGAATCGAAAGCCACAATTTTCCCAGAAGATCTGAACAAGTTGATTAATTGCAATGTTCGATCAGGGACGCCTTCCTCGGTTACATGAAGTTGTGACCCAAAAGCGATAGACAGCTGATCGAAATTAAATGTATACTCAACGTCAATTATATCAGTTTGAGCCATTTAATATGAATGATTAGCTGTATTTGTTACCGTAAAAAACAGAGAAAACTCTCACCGGTTGGCTCTTGATAGTAATTTCATTTATAAAGCCATCCCACTCATGGAGAGCTAATAATTCTCATTTCTTTGAATGCCGCTGGCAAGTTTTGTTTATCTTACCCTGTTTATTTACAGGAAAATCTTCGCAAGCTCGGAAAGAGCAGCATTTAAAACAGAAGCGAATGCTGGATTCCATTATTTAGCAAATTTTTTTTTAATGAGATATTAGGATTGGAATATTTATTAGGAGAGTAATTGATCAGGTATGTTGAGTATAATCAGTGGTTATCGATGGCGGTGTTAATTGTTAGGGGATGGCCTCAATAATCAGAAATGAATTATTGATAATCAATTAGGATAAAATTATAAAATTAAAGTTGAACCGTAAAAAATGGGGCTATAAAATAGAAAATAAAAAGCGTAAAACGATTTACAAATGTATCACGTGGTGAGGTTTTTTGTTCTATGCATTCCGCTCCCATGGGAAATGGAAATATATTAAGTACTGCGCTCATACATAGATCTTTGTTGTTGCATTAGAAAGCGTCTAGTCCACATTTATGCAGTGAAACTTTAAATTACGCAACTTTTCACAAAATTTCAAATGCACGCGTGAATGCACCGTTCAGATATCGTAGTGCTGCTCCGCCACATATTTCAACAAATATTAATGTCGACAAACTCTAGCTATCAAATAATGCACATTCTGGTGACCCAATCACTAGTATAAATTCAGTTGGATGCTCAAGGGAATGAATATGGACCCGCCATATTTATGATGCAGAGGTAAAATATCCGTATTTTCAAGCAAGGATTGTTCAAGATATGAAGGCATTATTGAATTTCTCAAGATAGATGAACGTTATTCCTTAACATTTCCGATTCTTGCTAATTAACAACATAATTGTTCAAGCTGTCAGATTGACAACGAGAGAATTATTTGAACCTCATCTTGTTTCCATTGTTTCCGGTGAAAAATCATGTCTTCATTTGGTCGACAACATGGACATGAATGAAAACCCATTAAGTAATTATCATTAATGGATTGACAAGCTGACCCCGTGCCAATGGTATGGAACGGATATTTATAGGGAAGTAAATAGGGAAAAATGACCCTCGTTAGGCTTATGCAAACGTAAATCATGTTTATTTACACCGTGAATAGCAGTGCGAGTGAAGAAATATAGAGTGGATGTCATAAGGTTAGAAGAAATCGAAAAACTAAATATATCATGTTTAAATTTTTATAGCAGCTAAACACTGTAGCAAATGAGCATTGTGAGTAACTCTAAGGTAGAGAGATGGGATTTTCAAAAAAGCCCCTTACAAACAAAATTAACATAAATCAACCTATGTAACTAACTGTATTTAAGCTCTCTTTTCACTAGTGGGTGGTTGTCGAATTTCTAAATTTTGTTTGTGAATGTATAATTTTCGACACAAAAGATCGTATTTCGATATTAAATTGAATCGAGCCGATCAGCGATCGGATTTTTTTTTAAACCTGCAAACAAATTATATCATGTGGAATCCACCTGTGAAGAATTTAGACTCATTTTTTCTTTAGATATTCAGCGTTAATTCAAAGACAGATAGATAGATTAATTGACAAAGTGTAACTTACTAATTCTTGCATCTTGAAGAAATTTATCTTCACTAATTTCACGACCAGGACCTACGTCATAAGTTTAGACTTTGCTAATTGACCCGAATGGAGATTTGTCCAATGAGCGCAAAGTGAAAAATTGTTCAAGCTCGTTCGTTACACAAGCACATTTTTTTCCCCAAAAGCAAAAATCCGTACAATTTATTATACGAGCTATCATTAGACACGAAGATATATTCAAAATGCCAAAAGTTCTCACAGTATCGTCTACGTCAAAAAATCCGCGACGTCATAATCCTCTTGAGGCAGACATTACTGCCACCTCCTCTGTTAAGATACGACAACCAAAGCGACAAACAAAGTTTCAAAATGAAGGGGAAAACTTTGTGGATTCCAGAGCGACTAGGAAGATTATACGCATGGGTCAAGAACTAGAAGATGAAGATCAGAAAGAACGAACTTCCGCCTTAAAATCGGCCTTCAATTTTGACGTTGAAATAGAAGATGAGGAAGACAAGGATAATGAAGATGACGAAATAGAATACGAGGAATGGGGAGATGAAGACACAGAACAAGTCCAAGATGTAGAAGTTGCTGATTTTGAAGCTTTTAAGAAATTTTTCCCTGAAGAAGAAGATTCATTGCTAAAACATGGCTGGGGAGGCCAGAAAGAGAACGACTCAGAACTCCATCAAGGAGGTGGAACAAATCTGGCCGATTTAATACTGGACAAGATTGCTGCTCATGAAGCATCCCAGACTAGAAATGGTCAACGGTTGCCAGAAGGATTTAAAAAATCTAATGAGGAATTTCAGATTCCAGAGAAGGTTATTGACGTTTACACAAAGTTAGTCATCCCACGATAAGCAAAGAAGAAAAAAAGGCTTCATCACTAAATCCACTGATAGAGTTGGATTAATCCTATCGCGATATAAATCAGGAAAGTTACCAAAACCCTTCAAAATTCTCCCCACAGTTCCCTATTGGGAAGAGATTCTCGAAATCACCTGTCCTGAAAAATGGACACCAAATGCTTGCTATGAAGCTACAAAGATCTTCGTTTCAAGTACCCCGTTAAAATCCCAGCGGTTTATGGAGACGGTTATTCTTCCTCGTGTTCGAGATAATATTCATGAAACAAAGAAACTGAACATACATCTGTTCAATTGTTTAAAAAAGGGATTATATAGACCTGCTGCATGGTTTAAAGGATTTTTGTTTCCACTGGTAGCCTCTGGTAGTTGTTCCTTACGAGAAGCACATATCATTTCAGCTGTCCTTGTACGTGTTTCAATCCCCGTACTACATTCAGCAGCCGCAATCAAAGGTCTTTGCGATATTGCTGCCCAAGAATCATCTGCCGAATCTGAGGGTGGTGGGGCCACTAACATCTTCATTAAAGCACTTTTGGAAAAGAAATATGCTCTTCCATACCAAGTTATTGATGCCTTAGTTTTTCACTTTTTACGGTTTCGAGGCGTGAACAATCTAGCCCAAGATGAAATGAGAGACGAGGAAGTTAGTCGTGAGCTTGATTCTAAAGAGACACGATTACCGGTTATTTGGCATCAATGCCTACTTAAGTTTGCACAAAGATATCGAAATGATATAACTGAGGATCAAAGAGAGGCCCTACTCGATCTTCTGTTGATTAAAGGACATCATCAAATTGGCCCGGAAGTACGACGGGAACTTCTCGAAGGAAGAGAAAGAGGAATGCCAGTCAAATCAGATATAGATATGTTTGATGGTGATGATACTCTTATGTCCGATTGAATTTTTTTTCTCATATTGTGCATCTTTCATTTCTTTGGAGTCTTTAACTTTTTAAGTTTTTTTTTTGGTATTTTAAATCTTCGAACGAGAATATAATAGAAAAAATCCACGCAGTGTAAAGGATACTGTTTGGTCACTAGAGTTCCAAAGAAACCAACTTATTTCATCTACCAACGCTTCACCGGTTAGTTTATTCCTTAAGAATGATGTAGTAATTTGACAGCCATCATAGGTGGCTTAATTGGATTATCTAAATTCAATACAAAAGAGAACCATATTCTCGAACATTTATTGAAAATACTCAAAAATACCTCCAATAGAAAAAAAATCTTGTTCATTAATCGTATAGTTTTAAAACCACTATTAATCAGTCAATTGAGTGAGTAAAAAGAGGACACAGTGATTCGCCATAATGGTTTCGTCTAATTGCTTCCGAAAGCAAATTTGATAGGTCTAGTATGATGAGTTTACTAGCAGCATGAGTCTTTTTTGATGAAATTGGAAAGGAATTAGTGACTACAATCGTATCAATACAATCACAATCTTGTAATTCTTCTAAAGCGTTACCACCAAAGAGGCCATGAGTAGCAATACAGTAAACCTTTTTCGCACCTCCACGTTTCACAACGCATTCGGCTGCAGCAATCCAGCTACCTGCTTTGTCTATCATGTCATCTACAATAAAGACTGTTCGGTTACGAACATCCCCAACTAGTGTAATCATGCGCTCAAACTGAGTGCTTTTAAAACTCTCTTCTTCATCAGAACTGACGTCTGCTTGTTCTGGATCCATATGAGGTTGTAAACATTCTTCATGACTACCATTTTGCGCGGTTTCGAAAGAATCACTTTTTGAATTTTCAAGATTTGTAGAAATTGACACTGAAGGTGGTGACGGATAATCATCGGGAACTATATGACCACGTACTAGTCTACCTTGTATTATGTCTCGAGCTCTCTCATCTATAAATTCGATCTCATCTTCTACGGGAACTGGAATAACAGGTAAGCTCATTGTGCGGTGTAGAGATCTTTTGGGGCTATTTTTTTGCGGTTTTTCCTGTGAGGTCACATCTAACGTCTCAGTTGATGAACCAGCCTTATAATCTATTGTCTGCTCAAGTTGACAAGGAGAAATATTTGATGTTTCAGTTTCATTCTGAGAGATTTCAGGCCTTACATGATCATCTCTTTTAAGCTCATCACTATCCATGCAAGGGGAATTCTGAGTAGAAAGAGGTAAATTGCATGTGTTTTTTTTAGTTTGATTTAACAATTGACTGCTTGTCGTATTTTTTTCTAATATCTTAGGTCGTGCCACATTTGCCTGGTCGTTTTTCTCATGTGTATTTAAGTTTGCTAATCTTTTTACATCTCCACGTTTCTTATCTGTAGTAATCATTCCAAAATTAAGCTTTAATGCATCTGCAAGAGACGTGACTCGCTTCGTACCGCCAGCATTTTTCGATACGCAAACAGCTTCTTGCCAGTTCTGTACATTGTGTCTGATCCATCTGGCAATGAGAGGCTCAGCATGTAGATTATCAACTGGGCACTTAAAAAAACCTTGCATCTGAGATGCATGGAGATCAATTGTTATAACATGATGGACGCCAGCGATGCTTAGCAAATTTGCTAGCATCCGCGCCGTTATTGATCCTCGATGTGACTTTTTTTTAGATTGTCTGCTGTATGGAAAGTAAGGTAGGAGAGCTTTGAAAGGTCAGTAAGAGAGGCTACCGAGAGAATAGAATGCTTAAAACCGGTTATCTTGTTTGCCGAGCCCCCTTTGCATGCCGAAATCAAAATGAGAAGTTCCATGATACTGTCATTTATTTTACTACTCCCTGATTGAACAACGAAAACATCTTTCTCTCGTATACTTGTGAGAATTTTGACACTTATTTCGCCCTTTCAAGATATTAACTATGATATGTACTGTATTTTAAGATATCTTACATTTGCAAATTGGGAAAGCTCAACTGGCGCAGGACTTGTGCCCATTCTCGTGCATATCGAATTTGTTAGAGCTGGACATGAGCTGCCAGCAAATATTAAAACGTTACTCATTTACTTTGATAGTTTTGAGGATTAGATTCCGTTGTTATTTTCTGAGGTTCAAGTTGTGCAAGAAACCCTTTGTAAAAGTAATAGACTTAATAATACATTATTCCAAGTCATGTGAAAGAGGAGAGTGAATACGATCTTACGGTGAGTTCAATGACATAGTGACCCACAGGTATAAATATCGTTAGAAATGCGGAGAGGGGAACTACACACATTTACAATCTACATACTTTCGACCGCGGCTGCATTACTGTGATTTTTTTAAATATTTGACCGCCGCAGGGGCCACGGTTCTAGACAGAAAGGCTTGATCAATAAAGTATCAAATGGTAATTTGTTTTTAAACTAGCTATCTGATAACGATCCATAGACTACCTATATGCTTGTCACATACCAAAGAAAAAGAAGACTAGTACCTTGCTATCGGTATTTCGAATATTATAGCTATTTACCAATTGGCTCGTGCCGTTACCGACCGAAGGGTGTGTAAATAACATACATTATGGGCCAGTATTATTTTTCCTCACTTATCTGCCTTCATTCGTCTTCCGCAAGTAGTGTACACTGAAGTAACGGCGGCTGATATAGAGCATCCCATGATCGCTGCGCAGGACCCCCATGCCCATAAAATAGCGGGGCTATTACTGTCGATCTTAATTCTGCCATCTATAAGTAATTGCCTGATTATCAGGAATATTTATAGCACTAAATGCTAAATACAGCCCCATTATGTAAGAGTCGTCCCCACTTAGTGCACAACACCACTTAAAACACCATATATTACAACAACATTTCTAGATAACACCCTGCGGCTCTAGAAAAGTAAGCACCTCATAACTAGCTATCTGAAAATACTAATTTTTCCCTGGCAAAAATTTAAATTGCTTGATGGCGCGCCCTGATCGCGATTTCACCTCGTTAACAGGCTCAGGTGTTGCAGGCTTCACTGGCTTTGGTTTTGGCTTAGGAGTAATAATTTTGGGCTTAGATTTTGTTCTGAAGGCCTTCTTAGCTGCTCCAACAGCCATTTCGAGCTCTCTATTTGTCTGTCTGGTGAGCTTTATTGTCTCAGAAACAGCCTAATTTTTAGCAGCTGTGGCCTCGCGAGCTCGCGATGCGACTGCTCGGGCTACACGTCTCTGCGCAAGCTCGTGCTCTTTCAAAGCCTACTTATGAGCAAGAGCTTCCTTTCTAGCCACCCTAGCATCAACCAGCTCCTGTTGCTCTTGCTCCCGCTCTGCTAATATGTCCCTCATCCGCTGAACTTTTGTAGGGCTCATTAACAGGGAGCCAGTTCACCCCTCAGACCTCAGTACTCTGACACTTTTTTCTTCCTATTCCTCTGACGCTTCCCTCTATTCAGTGACTCTTTCAGATGCTGGTTATCCAATTTTGTGATCGTAAGCTCTGCAGAAGACTTGGCAAGCTCGTTGCAGAGACCCCTGATCACCTTCGAGGTTCTACGGTCAGTTTTTGCTAATGCTCGGTAGACTCGCGCCTTAGATCGTTTAGCTCGTGTAGGAATACTGAATTCTACTCCTGGACTAAAGCTGCCTCGATGCTGGGGAGTAGTAGGCACCCCAGGAGTAGATTTCTGCTTAGGGAGTCTATCCAGCACTATGAATAGATTGAATGGCCAGATCCCAGTTTTTGGCTAAGCGGAGTCTGTAGTCTTCTTAATAAAGGCTCTCTCGTAGGCCTGCCAGAAGATGGGAAAGAAATCAGACTTCTTGATCGAGGAATCCCATATAGTCTTCGGTAATAACCGACTTAGGCCTTGGCTATAGTAGTTGGATAGTGGATCGAAACAGCTAACATCCAGAGGCTGTAACCTATGCGTAGAGTGAGGAGGGTAGATAGCTAACAGGATCTTAAGCTCCTGGCATCTATCAATGTTGGTAATATTCAACTTTGAATATTCGATTTATATTAATATCCTTACGGAATTGAAAAACAGTAAAAACAGAAAAAACGTGTAAACTTGATAAAACGATAAAACATATATTTTCAACTACTTTCTAAAACTATCGGGGAATATGTTATATACAATCTTTGATCTGAATCGAACAAGCGCGGCTAACCAATGCTAGAAACAATCTGAAACCTAGGGTGCTTCGAGCCGAGATTTCGCGCCCTTACTTATGAGTACATCTACTCATGTGAAACTAGCAGCGGACCTATAAGTTTGTATCCCGTGATCCCGACACTCAATGAACCTCGTATGGAGATGTGAGCTGTGACCGTCCATGAAAAGCAGTCGCCAGGATCTTCTGGCCTTGGTTTCGGTCTCCTTACTGAATACTACGTCGAGTTATGCCAGACCATGCTCATCTGACGTCCAGCCATTAACTATACTTGAGAAATAACAGCTGTACCGACATGGGGTAAAAATCCATGAGCCAATGGTCTTGGACATTTCCCAAGATTGCTTTATATTCTAGCGCCGGCGACAGTGAGGTCCCATCCGCACAGATGGTAGCCATATCAGTCACCCACTCTATATTACCATCCTGGCCAGCTCTAACGAGCTTTTTATCCTCGAATGTCTATTGAGTAAATATTGTACGCGTCTTCTGGCACTTGCCTATTATGAAGCCCTTTTCGTCCATATTGTACATTTTATTAGCGGTAATGCCATACTCTTCAATCTTAGTACCTATAGCGTCGAAATACAGCTGATAGCTTTCCCTCTTTTCAGCTTTATCGCACGCAAGATCTAGAGTGTGGAGATATCGACTGTCTAAGATGTCTCTACACCTTTCAACAAAACGTGAAGACCAGTTCCTTCCTAGCGCATAACCAGCCATATGGGACGCGATATTCGTGACCATATCAGGAGAGGGGGACAAAAAAGCCTCGCTCTATCTCCTAATATACTTAATAAGCTGCATTTCTTTTTAGTGGTTGAGAGCTTTATTTAGTTCGCTCCTTTGTGCAACAGAGCCCGTTTTGCCATTAAGCCGCCGACTCAGGGTGGCTCTACTAATCGAGAACTTTCTGGCGACAGCATTTATATTCGGGGCATCAGATCCGCGTAATTCAGTAAGCGCAGCAATCTAAGAGTTCATATTGGTTGGCATATTGCGTGTTATAAAGGGATGCTTGATTATCACGAAGGTGTGCATTAAGTGGTGTTGTGCACTAAGTGGGGATGACTCTTATAATAGCTCTCAATATTGGTCGATCTAATCATAAAATCTGTCGTACTACTTTAGATGTTGGACATACAAACATGTCGATCTCCAATTGCGCACGAAGCTTATATAGAGCAGTTTGGGAAAAACTATACTTACAAGTATAACATACACATAATATAAAAGCACACTTCCCTCTCATATCTCGTATCTACTTTCTATTTGACCAAGTAGAGGCCGGATATGATGGCAGATTCCCCTCCCCCTTCCCCCATCCAGCACCAACCACAGTACGTACAAGAACCCTCGCAACAGGATGAGCAAGAGATACTCGAAGCAAGGATGGAGAATTCATCCGATTATGAAGTGAGAAAGNCTTCCCCCATCCAGCACCAACCACAGTACGTACAAGAACCCTCGCAACAGGATGAGCAAGAGATACTCGAAGCAAGGATGGAGAATTCATCCGATTATGAAGTGAGAAAGTCGAGACTTGAATCAGGACTTCAAGAGCATCCAAACGTCGTCAACCAACAAACCAGCACCTTTACAACAGCAGGCTTCACAACGTATAATTACCAGACCCCTCCACAATCCTCACGAAATAGTTTTCCTATGGAAAGTATTCATAAAATGCTGCAAGAATTATACAAGGCTGTGACAGAGAAAGTGGTTATGGAGAATACGGCAATGTTCGCCGCGTTAAAGGCAGAGAGTTTAAGTGTAAAGAAAGAACTCGAAGACCTGAGAAAAGAGGTTCGAAGCACGTATTTG
Organism: Oidium heveae; assembly: GCA_003957845.1. Lineage (NCBI taxonomy): Eukaryota > Fungi > Ascomycota > Leotiomycetes > Helotiales > Erysiphaceae > Oidium > Oidium heveae. The sequence goes on along the minus strand of QVIK01000988.1, from coordinate 4,157 downwards.
AGCAAGAATATTCCATGTGGAATTGATAAAGAGCAACGTGGCCAACAAAGCGGATTATCTTCAACTCCAATATACATTGCAATTCTTGAGCCCCAGAATTCAGCCAACTCGCTCCCAAAGAAACCAGTCGACCTATTAACCCCGCATTCAAAAATTATATCACCTACTATGGCCTCAGTAGCTGCAAAAAACGTAACAAAAACGAACAAGCCCAAAGAATGAACCACTGTACCGGGAAAAGGATCAAAAAAGGGCTTAAAAATTAGTAGCATATTCCCTGATCCAGTTAAGAATGCTGAAGAGCCAAAACGTAGAGTGATTTTCCAAAAAAAGGCAGGTGCATCGACTCCACTTTCCAATATCGCGCGAGATATCCTCCACGCAGTAAACATGAAATTGCTGAGCATGAAAGTTCCGGCACACCTTAGACTGGCGAGACTTCGATATAATGACCGTGGAAATTTGACTGGACTTACCACAACTCAGATCACAGCTGACTTAATGATACCCCGTTTTAAGGAATTGTGCCTTCAAATTGCCCTGAGATTTAACCCAGATATTACAGAGATATCAGCGAATTAACAATGGGTTTATCTGAAGGCCCATGCTGTTGACTTAGAGAGATACTACAAGCCATCAGGGTTGGACCAGATAAAAGAAGAAGTTCACGCGGGTCCATCAGCCGTAGAGCTTCCACTTACACCGCGGTGAATTGCAGGTCTAAAGCGCATGGATTATATCGTATTAGTTGGCACAAAACGACATTCATCGATTTATTTTACGGTCAAAACAGACATAGAAGCCGATCGACTACTGAAGCAGGGACTGCACTTCGGTGGCAAATACCACAAGGTAGAGAGGTATCGCAGAGTTGGACCCGACACATTATGTCCGACATGTTGTCACTGGGGCCACACTACCTATGAGTGTCCAACCCCAGACAAAGTTAAATTTGCTATTTGCGCGGGGCCTCATCTGACATTGGAACATGTATGTCCGATTGAGAGATGCAAGTCAGAAAAAGGAAAAAATTGTAATAAACATGGTAGTTACAAATGCGCAAATTGCGGTGGAAAACACATGGCAACTTCAACCAGCTGCCAAGACTACAGGCAAGCAGTAACCATAGCACGACATAGTCGCGATGAATGGAGAGAACAAGAAAAGTCACATGAACTGAGGCAGTCCTCTCCAGAAACAGATGCAGACCTGGATAGCGTGTGCATTCTTGAGTTCGAAGAGAATAAAGGAGAAAGAATAGAAGAAGACATTGATGGAACCGTTGATCTAGAGATGGAGGTAGAGGTGGAGGATACAATACAAGGTAAAACATGTAAAGATAATGGTGGTAAAGATACACATTCCGATCTATGAGGATATTAAAACTAAATTGCCAGCGCAACTACGCTGTATGTCAAGCTACCTTTCAGGTAGGAATTGATATAGGAGCGGAGATTTTGTCCCTACAAGAGCCATACCTTGGTGAGAAAGGTATGGTACACCCTGCATATGAATTTAGGTTTAGTAACATTGGTGAGCTCCGGCAGCAACGAGTTGCTATGGGAGTGAGAAAGGATTTGGGTGGAAGAATGATCGTTGAGACTTGCTCTGACCTGATCGAACATCTTTACATCCAAGTCATGGAAATTTGGGAGCTTGATTCTCAGAGAAAGAAAAAGAGAAAGACAAGAATTGTGAATGTTTACGACAATTGGGTTGGGGAAGGGCAAACTTGGCATGGAGTTAGCAATGAGCGAAGGAGAGCTATTGAGGATGTTGATTGGAATAAGGTTATCGAGAACAGGATAATCTTAGTGGGGAATTTCAATGCTCACAGCCCGTACTGGAACCCAGCCTGTCGACACAGGCAGCGAGCTGAAAAGCTAGAAAAAATTATCGACCAATTCAACTTATTAGTTAACAATGACATGGCTGTGGCTACACGACCGAAACAGACACCAGGGTACTCCATTATTGATCTAACTCTGACGACTTCTGATCTTGGTCTGCTATCATCATGGATAATAGACCCTGATTATTCTACGCCATCAGATCACGAACTTATAACGTTTGATATTGAAAATTTAGACAACAAGATAGGATCTATGAGCCCTAGCTCTGAAGTTACAGGATGGGCAATTAAAGAAGTAACTGAAGATCAAGAGAGGGCAGCAAAGATATTGTGGAACCAACTACCGGGACAGCGCCCGCTAGTAAACGAAGGAAGTAATTATTTGGACTTAGATGGTTAAGCTCAATGGATCTCAGACACGTTCACAACTGTTCTAGATCAACATTTCAGAAAGCTCCGAGTGTGTGCTAGATCTAAGAGATGGTGATCCCAGGACATTAGTGAATCAAGATCTAGATTCAAAGCTATAAGAAGACAGTTTCAGAGACAACTCGTCCCAATAGAAGTGTATAAANGTGCTAGATCTAAGAGATGGTGGTCTCAGGACATTAGTGAATCAAGATCTAGATTCAAAGCTATAAGAAGACAGTTTCAGAGACAACTCATCCCAATAGAAGTGTATAAGGAGGAACGGAATGCGTACTATCGCAAGATAAGAAAAGCCCGTAATCAATGCTTTGAAAATTGGATTCAAGGTGAGGAGGAAACATATGAACCTATATGTCAAAACTCGCTCCTAGAGAATACCCGACTATGCCGTCAGATACGTAACGAAGAAAATGAGCGGTGCTGGAAAGCTCTTCAATATACAAAGGAATGGACGATAAATGTGACCCCTGCGCTTCGCGGTCAAGATGGAGCGATAGCGGTCACTGTTGAGGAAAAGGAAGAAATGGTGCGAGCCATGAACTTCCCAGCACCTCCTATGGACGATAGACCATTGCCTGAAAAGGCTCCAGGCTCTGCTTATACCAAAGTGTGTAAGAACAGAGTATACAATGCTCTATTTCATCAATCCGTTAAGAAAACACCAGGGCCGGATCGTCTCAACTTTGGAGCTCTCCGTCTCCTCTGGAAATGGGATCCAGACCGCATTACTGCTTTGGTACAACAGTGTATATGCCAGGGATACCACCCTTACGCACGGCGAACAGCTAAAGGAATTCTACTGCGTAAACCAAATAAGATAGATTACTCACAAGTTAAATCAGTCTATTGAATTGTCTTGGCAAAGTGGTTGCAGAATTACTATCAGAGTGGTGCGAAACGAGTGGCGTGTTACACCAAGGCCAGATGGGGAGTCGGAGGCAAAGATCTTGCGTTGATGCAGTTGCAAGAGTGATGAGCAATGTCGAAGAGATTTGGAAACGAGGCAATATTGCTGCNCAGAATTACTATCAGAGTGGTGCGAAACGAGTGGCGTGTTACACCAAGGCCAGATGGGGAGTCGGAGGCAAAGATCTTGTGTTGATGCAGTTGCAAGAGTGATGAGCAATGTCGAAGAGATTTGGAAACGAGGCAATATTGCTGCTCTACTATTAATGGATGTCAAAGGAGCCTTTGATCATGTAAGCCGTAACCAACTGTTACGCCGAATGATTCACATGAAGGCTGATGGCAACTTAATTTCATGGGTAGAGTCTTTTCTAAGTGATAGACGGGTGCAACTAGTAATAGATGGACACCAGTGCGATGAGATGAAAGTGGACAGTGGGGTTCCACAAGGATCGCCTGTTTCACCAATTCTTTTCGCAATCTATCTGAGTGGAATCTTTAGCAATGTTGAAAACAAAGTTAGAGGGTGCCAAGCTACATCATTCGCTGATGACTGTGGTTTTTTAGTGGAGGCTAATACCACCTCGGAATTAGTAACAAAATTACAGAATACTGGACACACAGCAATAGATTGGGCAACGGAAAATTTTCTTCAATTTGATCATGGTAAAACCGAAGCAATTGCATTCACAAGGCGACGCAAGGTCCTATCTCAAGTGCGAAATACCAGCAATCAGATTGGAGAGCGCTCTCTAAGTTTCAACAGTGAGGCAACCCGGTGGCTCGGATTTTGGTTAGACTCTGCCTTAAGTTTCAAAACACATAAGGAAGTGTATATACAGAAAGCCTGAAAGGCAGAAGCACGCCTACGATCCATTATATCATCTAAGGGACTATCGCCGGGCTTGGTTCGACGAATTCAAATAGCAGCAGTACAGTCAGTGGCCATGTATGGGGCTGAATTATGGTG